>JAJIBD010000962.1:0-60000 GCA_021461705.1 Cryptotis parvus | reverse complement strand
TCGGAGGAGGCGTGCCTGCTGGTTCAATGCCCGCCTTGACTGCCCCTTCCCCACGGCCCCCTCCTCACTCGCCCACTTTCACTAATCCCTCGTCACTGCCCCCTCTTTGACTGGCCCCCACAGCCAAAGGGAGGCACTGTCGTGGGCATTCTGTCATCCAAAAGCTGGGCACCCTCCAGGCTCTGGGACCCCCTTTCCCCTTCTCCTTTAGTGGCTCTCTGTTGCCTGCTTCCAGCCCACCTAAGACCCCTTGTCTCCACACTGAGTCCAGGTGCCCAGGACAGGGCCCGCCGACTGTGGCCCCAGCCTGATCCAACTCGTGCCCCCATCCGCAGGAAACATGGTCAGTCTCAGGTGGAGTCCCATCCCCTGGGCTGTCCTTCACAGGACCAAGGCTGGGGTCCCCCTGCCCTGCCCATGGAGGGCTCCTCCTTTCTCCAGAGCCAGTGTCTCCCCTCCAGCCTCCTCAGCCTGTGGGGTGCCGCCCCACTCCTAGTGCACACCACCTACAGGCAGCCCCCATAGGGACATCACCTGCCCACAACCCACCACATGCAGAGCTGGGGAAAAGCTGGTGTATGTGGGTCACCTTTGCTCTAGGAAAGGTGAGAAGCACCTGAGGCGACAGGAAGCATCTCCGGAATGTGAGCGCCCCTAGTGGCGTCTCCAGGATGTGAGCCCCCCCAGTGGTGTCTCGGGATGTGAGCGCCCTCAGTGGTGTCTCCGGGATGTGAGAGGTTCCCAGGGGTGTCTGTGGGATGTGAGCGCCCCCAGTGGCGTCTCTGGGATAAGAGAGTCCCCAGCAGAGTATCTGGGATGTGAGCGCCCTTAGCGGCGTCTCCGGGATGTGAGAGGCCCCCAGTGGCGTCTCTGAGATGTGAGAGGTCCCCAGGGGTCTCTGGGATGTGAGAGTCAGCAGCAGAGTATCTGGGATGTGAGCGCCCCTAGTGGCGACTCCGGGATGTGAAAGGTCCCCAGGGATCTCTGGGATGTGAGCACCCCAGCGTCTTTCTGCTCTCCTCTCCTCTCTGCGTTGCTGTCCCGACTGCCCGGAGACTGAAGCTCAGGCTCAGCACAGTTGTGGGATACGGGATCCAGTCGCTCGGAGCCCACCAAGCTACTTTCCCTGTCTTCTGCTTTTTTGATGTTTTGGGCCTCCTCTTGTGGTGCGCAGAGTCTAACCTGGCTCTGTACTCAATGGTCACTCCCAACAGTGCTCAGGGGCTAGCCTGGCTCAGCCAGTTGTGAGGGCTTCAAGTTTTTATACGGGGAAAATGAGTGTTAAAGAAATCTAAATTTTATTTCCTTGGTTCTTTCCTTCCCTCCCTCCCTTCCCCTCCCCTTCTCTCTCTTCCTCCCTCCCTCCCTTCCCCTCCCCTCCCCCTTCTCTCTCTTCCTCCCTCCCTCCCCCCCTCCCCCCCTCCCCTTTTCTCTCTCCCTCCCTTCTTTCCTTCCTTCCTCCTTTCTTCCTTCCTTCCTTCCTTCAGGTTTCTGCTCATTTCTAAGCCAGGCAGAAGGCAGTGGGCGTAAACACATGGCATATACCCCACAAAGTGTGGGAGCAGCTTGGAGAGAATGGGACCCCTGAGATGTAAATCCCCAGCCACCCCCAGTGCCCCCAGACTTTTGCCAAACCCAGCCCACAAGCTCTGGGTGGGGGAGCATAGTTTCTTTCTTCTGTAGTGAGCCCCAAGACATTCCCATGACAAAAAGTGAAGCTTGGGAGCCACAGATAGTTTGGGGACTAACGGTGAGGGACTCTCTGGGAGGGGAGGGCAGGAGTGACAAGGGGAGGGCAGGGCAGGGGAGGGTGGGAGAGAGGGAGAGGCACAGATAGGAGTAAGCCCTGAGCACACTTCCCCATGGTGGCCCATGCAAAAAGAAAGAAAACACCACAAAAATCACAGAATCCAGGTAAATCACATGACATTTTTCATTTATGTAGTCTAAGGCCCGGTCATAATTTTCTCATATAATTTTCGACTGCATACCCTTTGATTGCCTGCACTTATGACAATTTTATCATTTCCTTGCAGAGAGAAAATGGAAAGATACTCAAGCCTTTCTCCAAATACGGTTGATCCAAATTTGTTTTCCATGATAGTTTAGAAGACTTAAACTCAAGGATTCTTCTCAGCATTGTCATGGAAATGTTTAGGGTGATTGCTAAACTTGGAGAACCTCCACGGGTGTCTTTTGAAAGTGAATTATTGAAAAATCTGACATTTAGGAATTTTCTAGTTTAAGTCAGCCAGAATTATAAACACACACACACACACAATCAGATAAATTTTATTTCACAATGACCACTAAATAGAATTCCATGTATTACATTTAAAACAACTATGACTTTTGTTTTTTGTTACTGGATTTGGCATATCAAACACGCATCGGACAGCTTGCCAGGGAGTGAAGATAGATGGTCGGCAACTACACCCACCTCCGCTTCGCTGATGACATCGTTCTAATAACACCAAACATTGGCCAAGCGGCACAAATGCTGGCTGACTTTAACCGAGAATGTGGAAAGATAGGTCTACAGCTGAATCTGAAGAAAACTATGTTCATGAGAAATGAACTAGTTCCTGAGGCCCCATTCACTCTCAATGGAACAAACATCTCTGAATGCAGCAGTTATGTGTACCTAGGTCAAGAAGTCAACATGATGAACGACCTAAAACCTGAGCTGCGCAGGAGGAAGAGAGCGGCATGGAATGCCTTCAAAGGCATCGAAGAAATAGCTAAAAGGATAAAGAACCTCCGGCTCCGGGCACATCTCTTCGACTCCACCGTTCTCCCTGCATTAACATACGCCTCAGAGACCTGGGCCCTACGAAAGCAGGATGAGAATGCTATTCGGGTCTCCCAGAGAGGCATCGAAAGAGCTATGCTTGGAATATCACGTCTCACTCAAGTGAGTGAAGGAATCCGGAGTTCTGACCTCCGTCGCTATTCCAGAATCAGGGGCGCTGTCTCGTTTGCCAAGGCATCGAAAATCAGATGGGCTGGACATGTAATGCGATTTGGAGACAACCGCTGGACTAGAGCCAGTTACCGACTGGATCCCACGGGATGTCAAAAGATCACGTGGCCGCCCACCTACAAGATGGTCAGACTTCCTTGTTAAGACCCTGAAGGAACGGTTTGAGGCTCTTCATATTCCTGAATCAACCAGATGCCATTGGGCTACATTGGCACGTGATAGGGTCCAATGGAAATGTTACTGGTGCCCGCTCGAGCAAATCGATGAATAACGGGATTCAAGTGATCAAGTGATGACTTTTGTTAAAGACAGGGAGGGTTGGGGAGTTCAATGGGCCCAGGGCAGGAATCGCATGCAGGAGCAGGCGTCCATCCAGAGGGCTGAGGAGCCCTGCTCAGGAATATCTCTGAGCATCACTGGGTGTGGCCAAGAAACCACGTCCCCCTAAAAAAGTTAGGAAGACTTTTTACAAAGTGAGAGCTTACTAGGGATGAGGATTTTACAGGGATTTAGGCCAAGGAGCCAGATATGGGTCTATTATGAGAAAATGTCAGGGTTAGAGGATGCTTTCGTCAACCCACGCTGACAGCATTCCAGCTGAGGGGTGGCCGGGCGGACAGCACCTTAGCCCTGAGAGCCGGAGGCTGGCTCGGGGACAGGACCGGTTTCCTGCTGAACTGGACAGCAAAGAGAGGAGCATGGAGCAAAAAGCTTCCGTGTTCCTTCGGTGCCAGCCAGGAAGGTTCCCTGCCACTAAACCCTGGGACTTAAAGGTCCTTGCTAGAGGACCCCAGATGCCCCGCCTGTCTCCTTCCACTCAGCACAGGTCCTTCGTGGGGGCCAAAGCACCTGTTCCTGCGTATTGGACCTGTGAGCAGGAGTTTTTAAATAACCAAATTTCAGAACAGACTAGAAACAGATCATGTAGAAGGGGCAAGTCTGCGCCACAGGACTCGGTGTGCGAAGGACTGTACTGCCCGGTGATGCCAAACGCGTCTCCTACCGCGGGCCGCGGTCCAGAGGGACGCAAGACAGCGGCACCAAAAGGGAAATGGAGAAGAGCCAGGACGCCCCCTGCTGGGCGCCGCCCGCATTGCCCGAATGTGCCGCCTGGTGGGCGAAGGCAGGTGAGATGCTGGGAACAAGGCCGGTAAGACCAAGGCCTGTGGATGCGGAGGCAATCCGCTTTGAAAGAACCAAAGCGCCAGAAAAAAGATTTTACAACGAGGAATGGTCGTTCACTTTGATTTCCACAGCAAGTGCTTGTCAGCCTTGCATCTTCACCTCCACCAACGAAAGCTGGAGCCCGGGGGGGTGATGGGGTGGGAGGGAAGACCCCCATGATTCTGACAGCCCGCCCGGGCACCTCATGGGGGTGTCTTTTTCTTACTGCAGAAGGAAGGGGGATGTGGCGTCTGGAACGTTCTGTGGACAGTGGGCTGTGAGCACAGTGAGGCAGGTGTTCATAGAGACTATTTCCTTCCATCTTTGCCTCCGTTATTGTCCCCATTTTACTAGACACAGGCGGCGAGATCATAAGGCAGAAGAAGAGCAAGACCTCTCCCAGCAGGTCACCCTGAAACATCAGGGTGCACCCCCCTTTCCAGCTCGAGCTGGGATGGCCCACTCCCACTGGGAGAGATGGGGCTGAGGGGGCTGCTCCTGGGCTAGGCTGACCCGCTGCAGCCTAGCATGAATTCAGCCTAGGCATGAATCTGAGAATTCTGCAGCCCCAACTGCTGTATTTGGTTGGTCTCACCCAAGGGACGGGGGGGAGGCTTCAGCCCCGTGAATAACAACCACCACAGCCTCCCTGCAGGGGGTGGAACTAGCAGGACGTTTTCTCATCTCCTGTGCACTGCCATGCTGCTTTGGGTGAAACTTGTAGGGGGTAGGAAGCACAGAAGCCCCCACGAACAGTATGATTCAGAGACGTCAGCCCGGGGCTCCCCCGCTCTCAGACATCCAGCACCGCCCCTTGTGCAGGCACTGCTGAGCCAGTGGGCCCAGAATGGTTGGTGGGCGCCCAAGTGCCCGTGGCTCTGTGGGATACCCCAAAACAGGCATCAAAAAGGGTCACCACAGAATGTTCCAGACACCACATTCCCTTTTCCTTCTGCACCTGATACTCCCACTGTGACCTTGCATCACTCACCTACATCTGTCTGTCCATCTGTCCGTTCACTCAGCCTCTCAGGGGCTGATTGTCATGTAGAGAAAATGTGGAGTGACAAACCAGAGCCCCAGGCCACGCGCCGAGACCTGCGGGTGGAATCAGGGCCGGTCCCTTTACGCCCCTCTTGGGGGTTTTCCTGTGGGACTCCGAGCTGTCCCACTGGGTGACTGGCCCTGGCACCCTGCAGTGCTGGACTCTGTCACTCACCAAGTGTCACTCCCTGGGTGCAGGCGGACTATGCAAAGTGACGGGGATAGGGTCCAGCCTTCATTCCTGCCTGTGTCCTCCAGTGAAGACCAACACAGCAGTCATAGATCAGTCATGATCCGTGGGGCTACCCCAAACCCAGGACCATCCTTGAGTGGGGACCTAGGCTGGTTGTGTTTGGCTGGTTTAGGAGCCACATCCCCCAAAGAATGAGCTCAGGGGTTAACTTGGCTCTGTGCTCAGGCTCGCCTCCTGGCACTACTGGGGGCACCATATACAGTGCTGCGGTCAGGTGCACTCATTGCATGAGCCTAACACTGTGCCAGCTCTTGGTCCTTGGCTGATTTCCTGTAGAAGCCGCTCCAGCCTTCTATGAGGGTCAGTGCTTCTGGCCTTGGAACAGATCAGGCCAGTGATCTGACCAGTGCTATGACACTATAACAGTAACAGTGCTGTGAGGCTGTGATGCTGTAATTGTAACACAGTGCTCTGAGGCTATGACACTATAACAGTAACACAGTGCTGTGAGGCTGTGATGCTGTAATTGTAACACAGTGCTCTGAGGCTGTGACACTGTAACTATAGCACAGTGCTGTGAGGCTGTGACACTGTAACTATAACGCAGTGCTGTGAGACTGTGACACTGTAACTATAACACAGTGCTGTGAGACTGTGCACTGTAACTATAACACAGTGCTGTGAGGCTGTGACACTGTAACTGTAACAGTGCTGTGAGGCTGGACACTGTAACTATAACAGTGCTGTGAGGCTGTGACACTGTAACTATAACAGTGCTGTGAGGCTGTGACTGTAACTATAGCACAGTGCTTGAGGCTGTGACACTAACTGCAGCAGAGTGCTATGAGGCTGTGACACTATAACTATAACACAGTGCTGTGAGACTGTGACACTGTAACTATAACGCAGTGCTGTGAGGCTGTGACACTGTAACTATAACACAGTGCTGTGAGACTGTGACACTGTAATTATAACACAGTGCTGTGAGGCTGTGACACTGTAACTGTAGCCCAGTGCTGTGAGGCTGTGACACTGTAACTATAACAGTGCTGTGAGGCTGTGACACTGTAACTAAAACAGTGCTGTGAGCCTCTGACACTATAATTGTAGCACAGTGCTGTGAGGCTGTGATAACTATAACACAGTGCTGTGAGGCTGTGACACTGTAACTATAACACAGTGCTGTGAGGCTGTGACACTGTAATAACTATAACAGTGCTGTGGAGGCTCTGACACTGTAACTGTAGCACAGTGCTGTGAGGCTGTGACACTAACTGTAGCACAAGTGCTGTGAGACTGTGACACTGTAACTATAACACAGTGCTGTGAGGCTGTGACACTGTAACTGTAGCACAGTGCTGTGAGGCTGTGACACTGTAACTGTAGCACAGTGCTGTGAGGCTGTGACACTGTAACTAGCACAGTGCTGTGAGGCTGTGATATGTAACTGCAGCACAATGCTGTGAGGCTGTGATATGTAACTGTAGCACTGTGCTGTGAGGTTGTGACACTGCAACTAGCATAGTGCTGTGAGGCTGTGACACTATAACTGTAGCACAGTGCTGTGAGGCTGTGATAGTGTAACTGTAACACAATGCTGTGAGGCTGTGACACTGTAACTGTAGCACAATGCTGTGAGGCTATGACACTGTAACTGTAGCCAGTGCTGTGAGGCTGTGACACTTTACCTCAGTGCTGTAACAAAATGCTGTAACACTGTACCTCAGTGCTGTGCCCTGTAACAGTAACAGTGTTCTAAGACTAATACTGTAACTAACAGTGTTGATACTGTAATTCATGCTCACCCTCCCTTGCTGTAACTAGGCTGAAGGCACCTAAGAGGTATTTCAGACAGCTCACTCCAGGTCTTTCATACACCTACTGCGTTAGTCCCAGGGTAGGCCCTGGAGGATTTGTGACTCTTTCCAAGGTGGAAAGCACCCAATGGAATGAACATCCCTCCCATGACAATCGCTTCCAGGGTACAGTAACTGTCTGCAGGTTGATGTCAGTGGAGGCGCCCAGGGCCAGTTGCGGCTTTGCCTCCTGCCTGCCCAAGGCCACCTTGTTCAGGAGTTCATTCCGTGAGCCTGGGGTGGCTGTCCTGTTGTCACTGGCTGCAGGACACCTCCTCTGTGCATGCTGTAGGCATTAGTGTGAATGCAGACACCACCACTGGGTCCCCACTCCCACAGGCCCCCCAGAGGTGCCTGGCTCAGAGCCTTGCTGTCTTCCTCCTTCCAAACTTTTACCGTTCAGGATCCAGACAGACAGACCACGCCAAAGCCCACTGTCTCTCCCTCTAGAACACGGTTTAGGCACCTCTGGCAGGCTGGACTTGGGGAGAAGCAGCGTGTATGCTTGACACCAGCCCATGGGGCCAGCCTTGCCTCTGGCCCCCACGTCCCTCAGCATAGACTGCATTGGGGCTGCCCATGTGTACTTGAACCTGCAAACCCAGATCTTGAGTCCTCCCAGCTCGAGCCACAGGATCCTGTGGCCAGATGCCATTTCGACCAGGTCCAGACATACACTGGAAGCTGCTTGACTTACACATTTATTGTCATTTGGGTAACAGGGTTACAATAGTGTTAACATTTATGATATTGGTATACAAAAGTCACAGTCACCAAAGTGCCCATGACCCTCTGCCACGGTCCCTAAGTCTCCTGCTGTCGAAGTCTTCATCTCCCCATCCCAGCTCCCATCTGTGGACCAGTTTTGGAGGCCAAGGTATAGGGCTTGTCATTGTTCATCCTGTTTTCCTCTCCTGCTGCTTCATATACCACCATGAGTGAGATCATCCAGTATGTCTCCTTCTCTCTGACTCATTCCACTTAACATGACACTTTCCGGTTGCATCCAAGTTGAGGCGAACTGCATGATTTCATCTTTCCTTACAGCTGCATAGAATCCCACTGTGTTCATATGCCACAGCTTCTTTATTCAGCTCACACGGCATTCGAGTTGTTTCACTAAGTGCTACGGTGTCATTAGGTGTGCACACACTTTTTTGAATTAATGTTATTTTGGGGGATAATGCTAAGTGGAATCTCAGGTCACACAGGTATTCTTTTCCTACTTTTCTGAGGAAACTTCACACTACTTTCCATCAAGGCCGAGCCAGATGACATTTCCAGCAGCAGGGAATGACAATTTCTCTTCACCACATCCCAAACACTCGCAGCTTTTTAGGAGGGTGGATGGGGCCATACCCCGCAGTGCTGAGGGCTTACTCCTACCTGGCTCTGACCTCAGGGATCCCTCCTGGCATTTCTCAGGGAACCATATGCGATTCGGGGATTGAGCTTGGGTTCAACATGCAAGGCAAGCACCTTACCTGCTGTTCTCTCTCTCTGCTGCCCCTCCAGTCTTTTTGTTTTTCTTTTTGGATCACACCCAGCGACACTCATGGGTTACTCCTGGCTCCTCACTCAGGAATTCCTCCTAGCAGTGCTTGGGGACCATATGGAATGACGGGGATCAAACCCAGGTCAGCAGCATGCAAGGCAAATGCCCTACCCACTGTGCTATCACTCCATCCCCTCTAGACTTTTTTTCTTGACACACATCACTCACTAGTGTGGTTTATATCTCATTGTTTCAATTTGGCTTTCCCTGATAATAGGTTATGATGAACACTTTCTTCAAATGCCTTTTTTATATAGTCCATCATAACTTCTCTTTGGGGAAGTGTTTATTCATCTGGGAATTACTCTTAAAAGGTGAGAATACTGGGGCTCAAAGTGACAGCACAGCAGGTCAGGCACATCCCCAGCACCCCATATGGTCCCCCTGAGCTCTCCGAGTAAGAGTCATCCTTTTGAGCAGAGCCAGGAGCAAGCCCTGAACACAGCTGGCTGGTATCTCCCAAAACCAAAATGAGAAAGGTGAGTACCTCTGCTGCAGAATGTTCCAGAACCCTAGACTTGCACACTTGTCATGGTAGGGCTTCTGAGGCCCCGCAAGGCATACTTGTACTGCAGTAGCCAGGCCCTGTGGTCCAAGAAGCAGGGCTGCCTCACACAGCCGGATCCTGCTGGAGAGCTGTTCTTGCTCCAAGTCTCTTATGACGAAGCAGCATTTTCATATACAGAGTATGGTGGGTTTCAAAGCCAAAAGGTGCCCCAAGCACAGACACTATAAAGGACAATGTCCTCATCTCGGAGGGTGTGACATAGGACATCCAACAGTCCCTGCTACGTGCTCCAACCTCCAAACCTGTGTCTCCTGCTCAGGGGCTGCTCTAGTGTACGGCTGCTCTTTCTTTCTTTCTTCACTCCGCGTCTGAGTTACTCCTGAGTTCCGACCGTTCAGTCTCACCACCTTCATCCTCGCCTCCTATCTCTGCTTTCACCACGACTCAGCCTTCTCCGTTTAGCTGTCCGATTCCTAAGCAAGTCGCCCACTCCCAGTCCTACTTCTAATTCATGCCCACTTTGTGGCCAGCACGGTCTCTGTCCCATACTGAGTATCCCAGAGCAGAACGACATTCGCGTATCTCGGGGTTTGCTAGATTTAGGCTATTGGAGGAAAGTCCTACCTGTATGTGTGGCACTGGGTGTGGCATCACCACATGGCTCCCGGTGCTTCCATAATCCACCTCTCCCCCCTTTCCAACTAGCAGTCCCTCTTAGCCCCGCTTACCGCCCGCTACAGGAGCTTTACACCTATAAAACCCTCACTCCACCCTCCACTTTCTACTTCCCTGAGCACAGTTCCTCTTCATCCCTGAATTTAGCCTCGCTACCCTCTTCCGCAGGAGCTCGTCCTGACTTTGTTCCTTTACCCCACCTTTTCTCCCCATTTCTCTGAATTGCCTTAACCCTTGTTTGGGCTTGATGACAATGTTTGTGACATGGACAGGGCAAGCTAGCGGAGAGTGAGGCCTGGCTCCCGGCCGCCTTTATGTCCCTAGATCTGACTCAGTGCCTCACACAAAGCAAGAAGTTACTGAGTTTGTCAAAAGAGGCTGGCAGAGCCCGGGAGGAGAAACGGGCAGGCCAAAGGCTCCATCAGGCCTGCAGGGGAATGAGTGACAGGTGTCTACAGGTGAATGAGTGACAGCAGTCTACAGGTGAATGCTCCACACAGCTCCTGGCTGCGTGAGGCCGTGATTCCTGGGGCTAGAGGCCCGGTGAGAGGAAGGATGCAGAAAGAGCTGCTCTCAGCTGACAGTCTAGTCAACCAAGGATGCACTTGGGCAATACACCAGGCCCGGGATGGGAGGGCTCAGTCTCCCTGGCAGAAGCAGCTCAGCGGTGGCTTGCATGGGATGAGGACTAGGGCTCTGCGGAAAGGGGGCATCTGTTTCATTCCCCCTGTGGAATCAGCCTACTTGATACAGTGGACAATGACTGGAAGGTGCATGTTCCGATACCTTCATTTTTTAATTTTATTTACTTTTTTTTTGTAGTTTTGGGGCCACAGCAGGCTGCTCCTAGCTCTGAGCTCAGGGATCATTCCCAGCTAGGCTTGAGGGCCCTGCACAGCGCAAGTGGGCAAGCATCTTACCCACTGCACTCTCTCCCCAGCTCCTGTTTCATCTTTAAAGTGAACTTCCTGTCACTTTCTCTGGTAAAAGACAACCGTGTACAACACCAGGCCTGTGCTGGCCGAGGTGGCTGCTTCTCACCTCCGCCCCCTTTGATACTTCCAAGGTCCTTCCACTTCCTGCCTCACTTCAGGGCCCCCAACCTGTGAAGTCCCAAAGGCCGCACACCCCTCTCTGCTCCACTCTGGCTTTGCTCCTCTCCCGGGCAGAGATCCAGCGTTGGCTCAGTATATCCACCATGAAGGTGAGGCTGGAACCCACAGCCGGGAACTCTCCCTTAGTCCCTGGCACACGCTTGGGACCAGTATTCCCACCCCCACATCCCTCCCCTCCCAGCTACTTCTTGCTCTTCTGAAAAACAACTTCCTTTCCATTTCAAGAATGGTCCACGATTTCACTTTGAGGCTGGGACTGGCTCCATCAGCAGCCCACAGTTGAGTCTGACTTGATTCTCGTTTCCCAGCTCACCTTTCAATGGCTCCTTAGGCTCATTCTCTGAGTGGGTACCCGTGTCCCCGCTTTAGGAGTCATGCGTCAGCAACTGTACCATGGATGGCACATATCCAAGATGGCTGACACATCCCTCGCCCTGGGATGGGGGGCACACGGGTGATGCCCCACCCACCACAGTCCCCTGTGCTGGCTGCACTAACGAGTTTTCAGCTGCAGTGCTCTTTGCTGGGGTTTTGGCTCACCTCTGAGTGAGAAGTCCCCATTTTAATGTCGTCCTCCAGGAGCCGAGGGGCCAATGAGGCGGCCATCTGCTATGGAAGAGGAAGGTCACACATTGGATGCATGAGATACTACCCAGCACTGCCTATGACCAAAGGCCAAGCAAGATTTCTTGTACCCAAGTGACCACCCACTTCCCAGGCCAATGCTAGGGGCAGACCCCAGGGGCTTACAAACTCCGTCCTGGCAGCTCCGGGAACGACTGGTCTCCCCTGAACACTCAATGGCAGATCTGAACCACACAGGAACCTCAGCCAAGTTCCCAATTCTCCTCCCAGAGGACAGCGCCTCCAGTCTCCTTCAGGCTTCCGGTCAGGGCAGCCTCCCTGAGCGCAGAAGCTGGTGGAGCAGAACCGATGACTGTCCTGATCTCTGAGGCCACTTTTGTAGCTGGGCTGCAACTCCCTCTTCTTGAACCCCACTACTGAACCCCTTTCTGCCCAGTTTGGGACACCAGGGATTCATACCCAGGGTCAGGGGTGGGGAAACAGCACATGCTCCCTTTCTCAGAGGAAAGTTATTTTTTTAATTAAATCACTTGAGATACAAAGGGGCAGAGGTGCTACAGGCTCTTCCTGAGTGCAGCTGACCATGAGGCGCCCAGGAGGGAAGGTGGTCTAGCCCTGGACATTCCCAACAGAGATGTGGGGTCTGACTTATTTCACCTCTTCACCAACATTTGTTATCTTTTTTTTCCCCCTTGGGTCACACCCAGCAATGCTCAGGGGTTTCTCCTGGCTCTGCACTCAGGAATTACTCCTGGCAGTGCTTGGGGGACCATATGGGATGCCGGGATCGAACCCGGGCCGGCACAGGCCGGCGCGTGCAAGGCAAACGCCCTACCCGCTGGGCCATCTCTCCGGCCCAACATTTGTTATCTAACTCTTTACCCCAGAGATCCTGTGGGTGTGAACTTGAATTTCCCCAATGACTAACAAAAGATGTTGCATCTTTCCATATGCCTGTTGACAACTATCTCTTTCCTTAAAACATGTCTAGAGCCTTGGTTGACTGGAGTGTTATTGGAGCAGGGGCGGGGAGGTACATCCAGTTGTGTTCAAGACACATTCAGCTGTCTTCAGACTCTGCTCCAGTGACCCTGGCGATGCAAGGGAGACCTTTTGGGGTGCCAATAGAACAGGGGTCCCCCAAGTGCATGGCAAATGCCTTACCTTGTCCTGTATCTTTCCAGTCTTTCCTTTGCTCATTTCAAATCGGGCTTTATTGTATTGAGTTGTGACAGTTCCTTACATACTCTAGAAACAACCTTCTTAGCAACAAGATTCACACAGATATTCTCCCATTTTGTGGGTTGTGCTTTTTTATTTCTTTATTGATGGTTTCCTTTGAGGCATAAAACTTTAATTTTTGGAAAATCAATGTTCTTTTTTTGTTGTTGCTCATGCTTTTGGTAAGGTATCCAAGAAGTGGTGAGTACAGCTAAAAGGAATTTGCTTCATATCCAATTTGCTCCCTCTAGCAACCTTTTGGAAAGTCAAAGTAGACCTTTAGTCTTTGTATTTGAGACAAAAGAATTCAATTTTATTATGAAGAAGTTAAGATATATAGAAATGTTAGGGGCGGAGTAATAGCACAGGGGGTAGGGCGTTTGCCTTGCACGTGGCCGACCTGGTTCGATTCCCGCATCCCATATGGTCCCCCGAGCACCGCCAGGAGTAATTCCTGAGCACAGAGCCAGAAGTAACCCCCTGAGCAAAAAAAAAGTTAGAGAACATATATCTATTGGACTGGAGAGATAATACAGTGGACAGGGCACTTACCTTGCATGCGATTGACCTGGGGCTGATCCCCAGAATCCCATATGATTCTCCAAATTCCATCAGGAATGATGCCAGAGCAGAGTCAGGAATAAGCCCTGAGCATTGCCAGGTGAGACCCAACCATCCCCAGCCCCAAAAAGAACATACATGTGTCCCGACAGTCCAACATCAGAAATTTTGCCTGAAAGGCTGAAGATCCCATGTGCCCCTTAACCCCTTGGAGAGGGGATCATGACCCTGAATTTGTCCAGCATCATCCATGAACACTCCTCCAAGCCCACTGCTCTGTGCTTGCCCTTCAACTCCTAGCCTTGTCGTCTCTCATAAACTACATCAATGGCTTGACCTAGTACATACATGTTAATGTTAATGTACTACTGGACAACCCCATGTTGATATCATTGATGTGTGTAAATATAGCTCCAGGATAGCTAGACACTTATAAATACATTATTTATCCAGCCTTCTGGTGAACGGAGAAAAGGGTACTAAGCATGTTGGGGTGGGCGCCTGGGACCACCCCCCCACAGTGCTAAGGACTCACTCCTTGGCGCACTGCTGACTCTATGTGGTGGTGCTGGAGATTAGAACTGGGGACCAGTGCTTGAATCGCAAGCGCCTTAACCGCTGTACTATCCCATCGGCCAGACATTAAACCCTCTTAGGCACACAATGAGAAAGGTATCTTATTTAGTTTTTGTTTGATACATTTTTATATATTTTATTATACAATTACAAAAAGTTCATATTTGGGTTTCAGTCTTAGTTTCCATCACCCATCCCTCCACCAGTGCCCATTTCCCACCACCAATGTCCCCAATTCCCTCCCCTCTCCCCTAGCCCGTTTCTATGGCAGGTTCCTGGTTCTCTATAATCAGTAAGAGAAACAGTAAGCCGCCTGGTTGACCTTGATACATTACATATTTATTCGGGGGTCCATACCCAGCAATGCTCAGGGGCTATTCCTGGCTCTATAGTCAGGAATTACTCCTGGCACTGCTCGGGAGACCATAAGGGATGCCAGAGACCGAACCCAGGTGGGTTGCATGCAAGGCAAACACCCTGCCCACTGTACTGTTATTCCAGTCCCTCGTATTTGCTTTTTTGTTTCTCAGGCCACACCTGGCAGTGCTCAGGGCCTACTCCTGGCTCTGTGCTCTGTGCCCTTAATAAAACACCAAGCCGGGACACATAACCATCACTTACCTTATAGGACGCTGGGGGCTGGAGGCTGAAGATGGAGGGCCCAGCACAGTTGGCTCCAGGAAGATGCCTCTTCGCCCAACTGCCTCTTCACTGTGCCCTCAGTGTCGCCCCACTCCCATCACGGGCAGTCCTGCCCCTCTCCAAACTCACCTCTGCTAAACTGACTTAACCTCCCAAGGGCCCCTCCTCCACATACCACCTATTGGGAAAGGGGCCCCGACATAGGAATTTTGGAAGAAGCCCAGTTCAGTCCAGTCCTTGAGCCACCGCCATCCTCAGCTGAACTACCCAGGCCCCGTTAACCGACAGTCGTAGCAGCCGCAAGAAACATTTTCATAGAGCAAGTGGCCACTGTTCTCCAACTTAAGTGCATCCCTCTGGATCCCGCCTGCTGAACAGCATCCTGTGTTTATCGACAGCACCGCGAGGCCCTTTCATGCGGACACTGGCCATCTGCAGGGTTCCGTGCCTCTCAAATGAGATGGGGACACTACCTGTGGGAGAGGAAAGGGAGGAGAGGGGAGGGAAAAGGAGGGGAAGGGAGAGAAGGGGAAGGGAGAGGAGAGGAGAGGAGAGAAGAGGAGAGGAGAGGAAAGGGGGGGGAGAGGAGGGGAAGAGAAGGGGAGAGGAGAGGAGAGGAAGAAGAAGACAGGAGGGAAGGGGAGAGGGAAGGCGAGTGGAGGGGAAGAGAGGAGAGGAGAGGAGAGGTAGAGAGGAGAGGAGAGGAGAGGAGAGGAGAGGAGAGGAGAGGAGAGGAGAGGAGAGGAGAGGAGAGGAGAGGAGAGAAGAGAGGAGAGGAGAGGAGAGGGGAGGGAGGGGGAGGAGGGGAGGGGGGGAGAGGGAGGGGAGGGGAGGGGAGGGGGGGGAGGGGAGATGGGAGGGAAGGGAAGGGAGGGGAGGGGAGGGAGGGGAGGGGGGGAGGGGAGGGAGAGGGGAGGGAAGGGGAGAGGGGAGGGAAGGGGAGAGGAGAGGAGACCAGGAGGAATGCTCGGAAGAATGCCAATTCTCAGGCCAGAGTCCAGTCAGCAGTGAAGAGAATAAAGGAAAATAGGTGGAGAAAAAAAACTTTCTCTTAGCGCTAAAAAAGTCTCGCTTGGACCATTTGAAAAAGAATAAAAATCTGTTCTTCCAAAGTATCACTATTTAGATGGAGAGATGGTGTTATTCTCCTGTTCTCTGTCTTCCAATCTGTAAAAGCTGAATAACAATCTGTACGATTTCTTACCCCGGGGTGGAAATTTTGAAATAAAACATTCTTCTTAAACTTTGAAAATAAAGTTTGTAGGAATTCCAGGTTGTGTCGGCGTTTTCCAGTCTTTTTTTTTTTTTTTTTTTTTTTTTGAGTGCGCAGCTCTCCCGGGCTCCTGCCTGCAAGCCCGATGGTTTTGGAGAATAACAAATTACCTCCTAAAATAACACGATAGTTTCTTTTTCAGTCTCAGGCTGCCACCAAGCCCCCGAGTGGCCAGCTGACCCTTCTGGAGGTTCTGTCCTCTGGCCCACCCCCTTTATCAGCCTCCCAGGCGCTGAACACTCTCATGATACACAGGCCAAGCACTAGCCCCGGGAAGCTTCCTGGCTTTGGACCGTCTCAAGAACAAGTGGCCAGAAGGCCACACGCGGATCTGTGCTGCTCCGGTGATGGGGCGTGAGGAACGGAACGGGAGTGACTCCTTGAGGTGCCAACAAGCAAAGGGGTGGGAGGCGGGGGAGAAGCAATCCTGCGTGGCCCCTCGCTGCAAGCACATACACAGCGAGATCTCTACAGCTGCCACCCAGGAGGGCTCCTGCCGGCACCTGGGGTCTAGGGACGTGGTGGAGCGCAGCTGCCGCTGCCTCCTCTGAGGCCTGGCTTCATCGGCCAGCGCTTGCTGCATCCTTGCCTGACTCCCATCATCCTCTTCTGCAGGACCTCAGGGCTCAGAGGTGAGCCCGGGCCACACCAGGTGTTCCCTGCCTACCGCATCCTCCAACTCACAGGCGTGCCTGCCGCCTCCGACAGGCACATTGGCAGCGGGCCCTGAGCCAGGGAACTGCTGTGCTCCAGCCTCATCTTGACAATGCTCGTGGGCCCTCACTTGCCCCATCTGCTGACACCTTCACTGATTCCTTTCAGCCCCGCAATGATAATCTCGAGCATGGAGTCAAGGAAGTCAAGAAAATCCACCATGCCCCATGGTTGAAGACGGGCAAGAAATTCGCATTACTTGGGTTGCAGCATTGGCTGGAGCACCTATGCTGCTGGCAAAGACTGAGTTGCCGCTGTCCTCTGTGCCGGCTGGAGTTCCAACAGCTGTCAGCCTCGGTAAAACCCAGGCAGGGCTGGGAGAGGCTCCGCAGTGCAGTACCTACCATTCAAGAGTCCAGCCCAGCCCACAAAAGCAAGCGGCCAAGCCCCATACCAGTGAGGGAAGTCAGTGGGATGAGCGTCCACAGAAGTCACGGATCGTTCTCCTTTACTGTGCCTTTGCGGAGTCTTCACAAAAGCAGCACCTGACAGCCACAGGGCTCAAAACCAAGGCCTCAAGTGAGTTTTCTCTCTTCGTGCAAGAAGAGAATAGTTACCTGCAAGGACTCATCTAGGTTTCATCTACGAGGCCGTGTGAAAGAACCATGGCAAACAAGCAGAAAATGGGCTGGCGTGATAGCACAGCAGGTAGGGTGTTTGTCTTGCAAGCAGTCAACAGGTTCAATTCCTAGCATCCCAGGAGTAATTCCTGAGTGCAGAGCCAAGAGTAACCCCTGAGCATTGCTGGGTGTGACCCCTCCAAAAAAAAAAAAAAAAAAATCAAACAAATGGAAAACATTTCCTAATCGTAAACTGTGCAAGTGGCATGAAAATGTCTTGAGAGGCATTAGAGCGCCGGGCGGGGTGGGTGCGTTGATAACTTTAGGGGAGGCTTCACTCCCCACAGCTCCTCATTTTCCGTCCCATTCACTGACTTGTGATAGCTGCATGATGGTAGTATGTTCTGAACATTCTGACAGCCGCCCCCCCCCCTCAAATAAAAAGAAATTCTGGGGGGAAAAGAATCAAATTCGAGGCCAACTTCTACAGCATGTCTGAAGCCACATTTGCTTCAGAGTTTTGCTCCGTGCAAAGCCATAAGTGGTCACCTTACTGCATGGCACATAGGTCTCGGGAAGTGTACAGTTAGTTCTGATCCAAGGAGCAGAGGGCCTTTAGTCCACTCTGAAGTCTTCAGGATCCTAGCTGCAGGGGAAGGGGAACGGGCTTCCGAAAAGCTAATGCAAATCTATTTTTATCCAGCACACACAAAAAACCACTGGTAAAACCTTCGGGAACAGGACACAGCCAACGCTTGGGAGAGAGTCGGGTATCTTACGACAATGAAATCTGTTAACAAAATCGAATCCACTAACACACCCAGAAGCTAAGCTGGGAGTCGCTCCAGACACCATCTAATTAACTGAAGCAGACAGGGGGAAAAAATAATCCTCAGAAATGATCATTGTTTAAATACACTCTATTTTATTTTGTCTTAAAATAGTTTAACCTTTATGCTACAGACTTATTCCAAAAAACAGAAAATCTTATCTTGCACCAAAAAATATATATATAACACTCTGTTTTATTATTTTTTTCTCCAAAGACCATTAAATACTAAATGGAAACAAAAAAAAAAAAAAAAAAACTAAAAATAATGTAAAGCAGAACCAAATTTCATTTTGAAAACTAGAGTTGCACATTGTCAAACATTACGTCTACGCAATGATCTGTGGTCGCTGCAGCGGGCCCCCTCCCCCCACACACAGCAACAGCACATCGGCGAACTACCAAGTGCATTGGTTCCTGGCCACACAATGGCCACCATCTCATCTTCACGGTACAAGGAGCCGAAGGCTTCAAGTGACCTTCATGCTCATTTAAAAACAAAACCACAAAAATATTTCCTAGTTATCCAGTGATTTTTTTTAAGATCACTACCTTTTAAAATTTGTTAAAAGAATAAGAAGTTCGTAGTGTTTTAAATAAAATGGGAAAAGAATACAACAGCATTGGACTAAAGTACGTGATTATTTGAAACAAACAGTGCACAATCTGAGGGAGTTTGGTTAGGGCGCAATCGTGTTCTAGGGACATGGAAGTCACATCACACACAGGCTGGAAAACAGGGACTCGGGCTCTCGGCTTTAAGAAAACAAACAAACAAACAAACTTTTTGTTTTGTTTTGTTTAAACTGAAAGACAAACGTGTCCCCAGCTATTTTTTTCAAAACCCTGTGACATAGTATAAAAAGCAGGCGACAAATTCATGTTTAAGTTCCCTAGCACGCTAATCTGCTAAAGGTGACGACAGACTAAATCAGCAAATCAGACAGTTCATATTCACAATTGCTGATGAGAATAGCTGAGTTGATGGGATGCTCAATTATAAAGGGAGATGGGGGTCTTTCCAGCCCGCCCCTTTCATTAAAACAGCAGCTACCAGGGCTCCGGGGTGGGGGTGGGGGGCCCACAGCACCACAGCACATCAGAGCCATGGACCAGTCGGGACCCAGCAGAGATCTTTCAGTGAGCGGCATCCCACAAAGCATAGAGTTCACGCCACCAAGCGCAAAACTTCCATTAGTTTCTTTAAGAAAACAAATGACCCCTTTAGCAGATAATTTCGAATGTCACAGGAGTTGTTTACCACAGGACCTTTATCATTTTTCCTGCCAGAAACACGATGCCCACTCTTCTGAATCTAGCAAGGAAGAGTGGAAGCAAGTCGGTGGGAGAGCTCCGACCTCATGGGAAAAGGATAGGCCCCATTAACCCGACCACCCCCGCACCCGCCCCCATTTCTAAACGTCTGTTTGGTGCATCGGATGGTCACAGAGGACAGGTGAGGGCGAGGTACGACCTGCTGCCAAAGCAAAAGGTCAGAAAAGAGTTTGCTTACAAACTCTACCCTGCTCCCAATCCACAGGACGGTGTAGCGCACCGAAGAATTCTCCTGCAAGGCGGATTTTCAGAAGCTAAAGAAAATCCGCCCTGGGAAAGACACCTATAGCATGGGGCTGGGCAAGACGTACTGTTAACTTAAGAGCCAGGAATGCAAAAAAACATTCCTTAGGTTCGGGCTCTGCCCTGACGCTGGGTGGGGGAAGAAAAACAGCGGCAAACACTTCAAGTCATAGAGTTCACTAATCTTTCCTAACGTTTTTCCTGGAAAACACAGACCAGAAATTGTACATTTCTGCTTTGTCTACTATGTTCATTCAAGTCAAAAACAACGTGTAACAGTGAGAGTCAATAAATTAATCCTAAAGGAGATGTGAAGGCCCAAGGCGGCACCTACGGTGACTCTGCCAAAGGTCCTCGGCTGCTCTGGCCTCTGGGTCTTTGGTTTTTGTCTACAATTGTGGCCACATGACACTTGCTTATAGGAGGTGCTAAAACCGGAGGCTTGTGAGCTTTGAAAGCCCGATCTATTAAAAGCAGATGGACAGAAAGAGGGAAAGTTGAAAAAGAACAGGGGCCAGATCAGATGAGACGCCGCAGAGAAACTCAGAGAACACAAACTTAAAAGCAGCCCCATGGAAGAAGAGGTGCCAGCCGCGAGAAGGGAAGTGGCAGGAAGGAGAACAGGAGTGAGAGAGAAGGCCAGGCTGGCAGAGGCATGCGCCACCCCGCACAGTGCCTGACGCACAACAGGCACTTGGTAAAATGTGTGTCCAGCGGATGAAAGCCAAAAAAAGTAGTTCTTGTGCTGTCCTGGGAAGGAAGCACTAGCAAAGTATTGGGGGAAGGCAAAAGGACGAGACTAACGGAGACCAAAACAAAGATGAAGATGCCAACAAAAGCCACGGTACAATCAAAGGCAAGGTCATCTAAGCTGCTCTCACTGCACTCCTGGTGACAGCACATAGTGCTCTAACTCTAGGGACAGCTTGGAGAACAATTCACGGTGACTGTGACGTGCCACAACGTCCATCACTGGGGTTTCCTGAGTTCCCTGAACTCCCTACCACCTTTAGCCATTCAGATACCCCAGGGCTTTTAATGTGTTGTGCATCTGGTTTCTTAAGGTCGATTTAAAAGTTTTCCACTTTTAGTAAGGGGGTAGCGTGCACCCACAAAGAACATCAGGTGAACTGTAGTCTAAGCAACGAATAAGCTGCAGGTCCTTGATGGAAAGAGTAGTTGGGAAAGAGGCCTTAGCTTTCAGATTTACAAGCGCCCATCGCCTTCTGTAAATTAACTATAGTAATGTTCTTCCACTATCTGAATCAACCAGGAAAGCATAAAGTGGAGGGAGAAAAGATTTTCCTCCTGATCTCTTCGGATTGATGGGTCTTGAATCAGAGACATTTTCCAAGTAGCCAGGAATTATTGCGACGAGGAGACCCACTAAGTCCCCTTAGCAGTATATTTAGACACACAAAGGGACATGTCAGTTATCCAAGCCACAGGAAGCCAGCCAGGAGCAAAGTCTGGAAAGAAGGCAGAAGGCTTAAGCTTGAAGAAGAAAATAAGACTTCTGTCTTCTATTTTTAAGGACAGGTTTTCAAACGCACATGCCCTACTCGGTGCCCATGAGGGCCTAACTAATATATGTGCAAATGCCCTACGGTGGGAGTGCCAATGGGTGGGCTGACAGTGGTCAAGTCTAGATATCATGACATTACACAGAAAAAATAAATACACGGTTCAAAACTGAAGTTCATTTTACCTGGTGGTTAAAATATTCTAAAAAGGGAAGCAGCGTGTCTGAAGCTTCAAACGGACCAAGTAAAATGAGGTTGCCTAACAGCAGTGATCATTCTCATGGTCCTACTGAGGAAAACAAGAACGCTTCTCTGTGATAAGTTATTTTCCTAAATGACTTCTTTTTAGTTAAAAAAACAAACAAACAAATAAACAAACGAAACCTAAAACAAACAAAAAAAAACTGGGAGGAGGGAAATTTCCATGAGTTTTGATGATACAAATGCCACTAACAGCTTCTGAGGCCGAAGCTCTATGACAATACACTTCCATGTCACGAAGAGGAGGGGTGGGGAGCCAGTGCAGAGCACACTCAGTGGTTTCACAGCAGGTATTTACGTCTGCTGTCCTCATCCAAGGTCAGGTCGACGACCTCGGCGGGCGAGGCCCACGTCTGCGGCGGGGTGACCGCAGTCCATGGCTGTGCTTGTCGGCTGCTCCCGTACGGCGTGCCGGAGCCATGCTTCCACGAGGAGACGCTCTGGATCACCCCCCCGCGGGATGGACACACCTGCAGGAGACCAAAGGCAGAGGCAGGGTCAGGCCCACCGGGGAGCACGAGGGCTGCTGCCACCGGCACTGAGTGACCCTGTGTCCTAAGACAGAGCTGACGCCACTGAGCTCACTAAGTCCACCGCCAACGGCTTTTCCTGGTCCTGCCCGCCACCCCGACGCTGTGCACTGTCCCATCCCTTTAAGAGCCTCACCCCAGTTTCTGCACAGAAAAGGAAGTGTGTGGGGTCTCGGTCAACCTCCCGAGTCTTCTCTTAAACCAGTCACTGATAAAGACAGGAGGCTTCCGTGGAACTCACTGACGCCCCTGCCAATCTCCGCCCAGGGTCTGGAGAGTTAGGAAAGGCACTGGCCTCACACAGGGTCCACCCAGGTTCAATCCCTGGCAACCCTCTGAGCCAGGAATAAGCGCTGAACAGTCAGAGTGCCCACCCCACCCCAAGAAAATGGAAGTTCAGGACACGAAGGACACTATCAATTTAGAGCTAAAGTAAGATGCCCGAACAATTTTGTCTGAACAAATGGGACAGCAAGAAACACAGGGGAAAAAATGAATTTTTTGAATAATAAAAGTTCTGTGCAATATTTGGTAATAAATATCTCCCACTGTATCACTGTCTTCCCGTTCATCATCGATTTGCTCGAGCGGGCACCAGTAACATCTCCATATGTCCTGTCTCATGCAAGTAGAGCCCAAGGGCACCTGCTTGCTCGAGGAACATAAAGAGCCTCAAATCATTCCATCAGATCATTGGAATGAGGTCTATAATAGTTACTGGTATTTGGCATATCAAATACGACACGGTTAGCTTGCCAGGCTCTGCCGTGCGGGTAGCATACTCTTGTAGTCATCTCAAAATCCAGCATTTATTGATGAACTGCACGGCGGCTTGTGGCCGTGCGAGCCGGGCTGTGATAGGTTGGTCTGCTGGGTGGAGTTCTGACGAGGGGGAAGTCTGGATGTGGAAAATGGAGGCCCTCATGGAGTGGGGGGTCGTCTGGCTTGTTGTGAGGCTCTGCTGGGGTGGCGGGCCAGGGCTAGAACCTGCTATCCCTCCCAGGCACCTCATGAGCGACTGGGCACAGAGAGAGCCAGTAGCAGCTCTGCCCCATGTCTGTCTCTCCCAAATATCTCCCAAAACAAAGGTAAAATGTATTTTTTGAAAAATGAAAGTTCTGTGCACTATTTGGTAATAAGCAACTTCCAAGACAGTCACAGAATGCCCTGACAGAGAGATTTCTCAAAGGTTGCAGAGTGCTGGGTCAGGCCAGAGAATCCATTTCCTTCTGGCTGAAGGTCAGAACAGAAGTGCTTGGCTCGCTCTGCACACGGTCAGAGAAAAAAAGAAGGCTGAGGCAATCAGTTTAAGTTCTCCGAGAGACCAAGCAGGAACAGAGCTGCCTTGCTGGGGGAAAAAAAATCAAACCAAGAGTACACTGAAGAAAACTGTTTCAGGGGCCGGAGCAACAGCCCAGCGGGTAGGGCGTTTGCCTTGCACGCAGCAGGCCCATGCCGACCTGGGTTCGATGCCCGGCATCCCATATGGTCCCCCGAGTACCGCCAGGAGTAATTCCTGAGTGCAGAGCCAGGAGTAACCCCTGAGCATCTCTGGGTGTGACCCAAAAATAAAAAAAAAAAAAAAAAAAAAACCTGTTTCAGAAGTACAGATTTAATAGAGTTCCACTTCTTAGTCAAACGGTAGAAGTGCGTGTGAGCCTCTAGCACAAACGAGTGTATACACTTTGGTTCAAATGAGAAAGAAAGCAAAGAGCTCTGGATAAATGTATGGTAGTAACTAAGAACAGTAAATTTCCCACCAGTCCTTAGAGAAGCGACAATGAGTCCTGAGCAGCTGTTCTGAACAGTGCTGGGTCACTTGAGACTCCAGCATTGTTTCAACAGCTTCAGCAAACACTGACATGATTCCTAGCACCCCAAAAGAAAGGGCAGTGAGGGAGTCGATGAACAATGCTTAACTGCAGTTCTATCCTCATGAACCCTAAAGTTTTTTTTTTCTTTTTTGGGTCACACCCAGTGACTCAGGGGTCACTCCTGGCTCTGCATCCAGGAATTACTCCCTGTCAGTGCTCAGGGGACCATATGGGATGGCGGGATCAAACCCAGGTAGGCACATGCAAGGCTAACACCCCACCCGCTGTGCTACCGCTCTGGCCCTAGCCCTGAAGATTTTAGAAAGAAACCTCGCTCTGTAAGGCTAGCCAGTCCATGATACCCTTCCTAAGAGGTATGGGAAAGAAGACCCCTGCAGGTCAGGACATGGATATTACAGAACCAAAGGTCCAACTATTCCCAAACAGGCTGTCGCGCTACTAACCCAGAGTCCGCCACGTTCTCAAAGTCAGGCTACTACAAAGCATCTCAATAAGGCACCTGGGATGGGACGACAGTTCCGAGGGCTTGACTACATGTTTTGTATGCAGGAGAGCTGGTAAGATTCTTGGACTTCATGGTCTCCTGAGTACCAACAGGTATCGCCCCAAAAAGCAATGAGTGAAGAGACATTATATCTAAATACTGAGTCAAATATGTCTAATCAACAAAGTGTGCTCAGATCCACTGACCGTGTGGCAGTGGAAGAAAGTCAAAGGAATCCATTCAACCTTTATAAGAGGTCTAGAGCACCGATTTAAAAGTATAAAGTTAATCAAAAGTTCAAAAGCTTATCTGTACAGACACTAATTAAAGTAAAGCTGGAGAGAAATTTAGCAGAAATTCAGGAAATGGATGCTTACAAGGAGATGCAACTTAGATGTGATGTTTGACAGAATTCCTGGAAAGACCTCTGAATTAAGCAAGGTTTCTATGACCCGCAGCTCCCTACAATACTGAGGGGAGCAGCTTTCAAGGGGCTTGATTCAATTGGCTCACTTCACAGCCAAGACACACAAGGCCAACACACAACAGTTCAGGGTCTCAAGCAAGTTAATCACAGAAGCAGAACAGAATCGGGTCTACACTGGGGAACTCACTAAATAAATCTGCCATCATCAGGCCTGCCACCCCAGCAGAGCTGCACAACAAGCCAGATGACCCTCCCACTCCATCGGGTCACCATTTTCCACATCCAGACTTCCCTCTCGTCAGAACTCCACCCAGTGACAGCCTATCACAGCCCGTCTCACGCGGCCACTTGTGGCGGCGTGGTTCATCTATAAATGCTATATTTAGCGGTGACTACAAGGGTATGCCACCTGCATGGCAAGCCTGGCAAGCTGCCCGTGTTGTATTTGATATGCCAAATACCAGTAACAATTATATTAGTTCATTCCCATGACCTAATATAATGGTTTGAGGCTCTTTATGTTCCTGGAGCAAGCAGATGCCCTTGGGCTCTACTAGCATGAGATAGGACATATGGAGATGTTACTGGTGTCTGCTCGAGCAAATAGATGATCAATAGGAGGATAGTGATAGTGATCAACAGACTATACCTTCTGTACTATGTTTTGATTGTTTCCTGGCCATTCCATCAATAACAAAACAAATTCTACAAAACGTTTAGTATAGGAGAATGAGAAGTTAGAGACAGTATCAACTCCCTAGGAGAGAGAAGGATAAGCAGATTAAGCGCTTTGAATATCTTTTGGAAAAAAAGGTCACGTCTATAGTTATGTGTCAAATGGTTCCAGTTATCTAAAACCCAGCTTGGGCCGTTTAAGCTGAAAAGGGGAATTTACTGAAAAGATAATGTAGCAAGTCACAGAAAGAGTGGGACGCCGCATTCATCTGCCTCAAGCCCAACCATCTCATTCCATTTTCCTCAGAAGTTTAGGTTCTCTTAAGAATGTGATGGTTGGAGTCTCAAACGCGGCTGGAGAAGCTGGAACTCGGCTCTCCCCAGGCTCAGCTGACCATGGGGCTCCCAGGAGGACAGATGGATTTTGGGAGTAGGCCCATCACCTCTGGGGGGTCCCGGAAGCAGCCGGATGAGACTTGCCCACCACACTAGCCGCCACCTTTGCTGTCCAGATGCTGGGATGCTACCTCAAGACCAGATTAAGAGAGCAAAACCAGTTCGAGCCCCGGTAGGCAGCTCCCAGAAGCGGAATCACTGGGAATTCGTCAGATGGAGTCAGGGGTCGGCCCTTCCCCCTCCATTTTGTCCAGCCTGGTGGCCCCACCCAGGAGCTGCCCTGGGGCGACCAGCCATAGCATGCAGTCTCAAACACAGCTGGGGAAGCTGGAACTCGGCTCTCCCCAGGCTCAGCTGACCATGGGGCTCCCAGAAGGACAGATGAGTTTTGGGAGTGGGCCCATCACCTCTGGGGGTCCCAAAGCAGCCGGATGAGACTCACCCACCACACTAGCCGCCACCTTCGCTGTCCAGACGCTGACCATGAGGCCCCTAACCCGCGGTCCATTAAACTAGTGGAAACAGTTATGTCCTTTAATGTACTGCATTCTACGATTTTGTAGGCAAGTTTGGTGGGAGGGAGAGATAGAGAGGAGAGAGAAGACATACAGAACCCGCCAAGTAGTTGAGGTGTAGGAGGGGGAGGGAGGTGGGGACATTGGTGATGGGAGATGGGTTCGGATGGAGGGATGGGTGTTGGAACACTGTAGAACCAAAACTCTACATGAGCATCTTGCAATTGTATGTCTAAAAGGGGTGTATTTGGGAAAAGAAAAAAGAAGAAAATTCCTAAGGGGGAAAAAAATGTGATGGTTGGGGGCAGCAGTTTTTTTTTCAATCCTGCCCAGTATGCTTTGTATTGTTTTTCAATCCTGCCCAGTATGCTTTGTATATGCCCAGTATTGTTTTTTCAAACAATCTAAAGTCATGAGCAAGTAGGGCAGAGCTGCTACTTGCTCTCCCCTGTGCCCAGCCGCTCATGAGGCTCCCGGGAGGCATGGCAGGTTCTAGCCCTGGCCTGCCACCCCAGCAGAGCCTCACAACAAGCCAGACGACCCCCCAACTCCATAGGGGCCTCCATTTTCCACATCTGGACTTCCCTCTCGTCACAACTCTACCCAGCAGACCAGACTATCACAGCCCGCACGGTTCGTCAATAAATGCTTTATTTAGAGGTGACTACAAGAGTATGCCACCCACACGGCAAGCGTGGCAAGCTGCTTGTGTCGTATTTGATGTGCCAAATACCAGTAACATTTATATTAGGTCATTCCTATGACCTAATATAATGGTTTGAGGCTCTTTATGTTCCTGGATCAAGCGGATGCCTTTGGGTTCTACTAGCATGAGACAGACCATATGGAGATATTACTGGTGTCCACTCTAGCAAATAGATGATGAACGGGAAGATAGTGATGATAGTGATAGTGATGGTTGGGGGGCCGGAGCAATGGTACAGCTGGTAGGGCGTTTGCCTTGCCTGCGGCCGGCCCGGTTTGATCCCCGGCATCCCATATGCCCCAGCGCCTCCAGGAGTAATTCCTGAGTGCAGAGCCAGGAGAAACCCTGAGCATTGCCGGGTGTGACCCAAAAAAAAGCAAAAAAAAAAAAAAAAAAAAAACCATGGAAAAAAAAAAAAGAATGTGATGGTTCTCTCATTGTTCAAAAGTGTGACCGCCTTTAATAACTTAGGTTGCAGAGACAGTTCCCAAGGGAAGAAGATTCACTAAGATAGGAAGCTACTATGCCACCCTGTACAGATTCAAGAGCAAAGAATGAGTCCATTTCTGGGAGGTAAAGTCTTGGATGATCAAACAGCTTCGTAATTGTCTATCTCACGGTGATATAATAAAATTTAAAAAATAATAAATAAAATTAAAAAGTACAAAGTGGAATAAATATCCAAATAACTGCCGGGCCATTTCTAGGTGTGTTAAACATACTCTAAAATCAGGGCCAAGGAGACAGCTGAGAGGTTAAGGCCTGCCTGGCAAGCAGCAACCCAGTTCAAGTGCTCAGCACTTCGTAAGCCCTCAAGCACAGAGCCAGGAACAAGTCCTGAGCACCCCCAGGCATGGCCCAAAAAACAAATTAAAAAACAATCCGAAATGGATTTGTTTTTTCAAACAATCTAAAGTCATGAGCAAGTAGGGCAGAGCTGCTACTTGCTCTCCCTGTGCCCAGCTGATCACGAGGCGTCCAGGAGGGATGGAGGGTTCTAGCCTTAGCCCGCCACCCCATCAGAGCCTCGCAAGAAGCCAGAGGAACTCCCACACCATGAGGGCAGCCATTTTCCACATCCGACTCCCTCTCGTCAGAACTCCACCCAGCAGAAGAGCTGATTGCAGCCCGGCTCAGCCCCGGGTTCATCAATAGATGCTCGAGTCTTGAGGTGACTAGAAGATTATCCCACCCGCACTGCAGAGCCTGGCAAGCTACCCGTGTCGTATTTGACATGCCAAATACCAGTAACAATTATAGACCTCATTCCCATGACCTGATGGAATGGTTTGAGGCTCTTTATGTTCCTGGACTGGGCAGATGCCCTTGGGCTATCTCACATGTGACAGGACATACTGAGACGTTTCTGGTGCCCGCCGAGTAATCAATGATCTATGGGAAGTCAAGTGATCAAAGCCATGAGCAGCTTGAAGCTTCTGAACAAAATAGGTAAAAGCATGCTGTCGGAAGACAGAACAGTCACAGAGGTAAAGCTGGTGGAGGTTCTGTTTCTTGATCTGAGAGCCAGTTACTGAGAATCGGCAATTTGCAAAAATTAAAATGTACTCTTAGAATTTTATTTGTGTATGATAAACCAATGAAACACTCAAGTGGAGCTGAAGCAATAGCACAGCAGGTAGGGCGTTTGCCTTGCACGCAGCCGGCCTGGGTTCGATCCCCGGCATCCCATATGGTCCCCCGAGCACTGCCAGGAGTAATTCCTGAGCAAAGACCCAAGAATAACCCCTGAGCACCGCCAGGTGTGACCCAAAAAAGAAAAAAAAAGGAAAAAAAGAAACATTCAAGCAATTTTCTATGACCTAATGAGCTCAACCCTCTTGATAAAAACGAAGTCAAGAGATGGATGAGAAGAGAACAGAACTTTGAACACCTTTTCTTTTTTTAAGTGAAAGAGAGAAAGCAGTCAAAAGAAGACGTGGAAGCAGGTCCACTTCTATCCTAGACCAATTGCTCTGTTAGCAGAATAACATGCCTATGACGGAGGGAAAGGCAAACAGACCACAAAATCAGCATGTCTCAGAAGTATGGATGAGACTCCAATTTGCATAAAGAAATCCCATAACAGGCAGATTTACGTGGATTAACTTATTACTTTTTCAGAATTGTCAACTGTGATCTGAGAATAGGCCGCTGGCATTTAATAGGTTCCGCATAATTACGATACAGATACAGGCTGTGCTCACAGACCAATTAATCTGTGAGGCTGGTGACAGGTACAAAACCCAACCCAGAGTCCTATTTTGAGTCTTCACAACCTAAACTCTGCCTACGTCCCTCATCTCAAAATGCTGGGGGAAAAAAGAACTTTATAAATTTTGGTAGAAAAACTTCTCACACGTCATAGAAACCAATGACAGGAGAGACGTCACAGTGGAAAAGAAGAGGAAACACAGGGAGCCCACGCTGTGAGCGCCGGCTTTCAGCAGTTGGTGTACTAAGAAAACAACATTAAAGATTCATCATTTTTGCTCTCATTTCCAGAGTCCAAAGTTGACCTCTTAGATAACATTCCTGCTTATTTTCCAAGCTGAAGGTGAATGGAATCCTGTGGCCTGCGGGAAATGCTCACCTCCTCCCTCAAGCCTCGCTAGGGCTCATCGTGGCAACTGGCTCTGGGAAAGTCTCCCTGTGTGGATACAAACCACTGCTGAGAGATGAGCCCATACCAACACCAATGGCCTCGGGACCAAAGATCATTGCATGAAAAGATCATTCGCCAAAGCTTTAGGAAACAGGAAACAAAGAACTGTCTCCATGAGTTGCATGGAGGTTTTTTTTATATAAACTGGGGATATATCCCCAGTTTATATATATTATTAAACTGCGATTTGGAGACAACCGCTGGACTAGAGCCGTTACCGACTGGATCCCACGGGATGTCAAAAGATCACGTGGCCGCCCACCTACAAGATGGTCAGACTTCCTTGTTAAGACCCTGAAGGAACGGTTTGAGGCTCTTCATATTCCTGAATCAACCAGATGCCATTGGGCTACATTGGCACGTGATAGGGTCCAATGGAAATGTTACTGGCGCCGCTCGAGCAAATCGATGAGTAACGGGATTCAAGTGATCAAGTGATCACTTGTCTTCCTGCTGTTCATCGATTTGCTCGAGCAGGTACCAGTAATGTCTCCGTTCATTGGGAATGATGAGGTCCATCATTTTTACTGTTTTTGGCATAGTAGCTTGCCAGGCTCTGCCGTGACTCTGGCATCATCCCAGAGGTCCCAGACTTTTCTATGTCAGACTGATGTAGGTGGGCCTCACGGGTGGCTCATGGGAGGCCAAAAGGGAGAGAGATGGTCACTTTTCCCCAGCCACCTCTGCCGCCCGGGACACGCTGGGCTGGCTAGGGACTGATAACCAGGCAGCCTTTTAATATGAAAGATGCAGAAAAACATACGTGACGTGACATTTTACACTGTAAGAAAATATAAAATCATGCTATCTGTTGCTATGTGGAATGATCTGAAAAGTATCATGCTGAGTGTAGTCAGAAGGGAGAGAGACAAACGTAGAATGATCTCTCCCACGTGCTAGATATAAAGAAACAAATGCCAAAGGTAACAGAAACTGAGACGTGGTTTCCAGTATGAAGCTTACTACGAAGGGGAGACTTGGGGGGGGGGGGGCGAGGGACACTGGGACAGAGGTGGAAGAGACTCTGGTGGAGGGTATGGTGCTGGAGTGCTTTTTTTTCTTTTTGGGGACACACCCAGCAATGCTCAGGGGTTACTCCTGGCTCTTCGCTCAGGAATTACTTCTGGTGGTGCTAAGGGGACCATATGGGATGCCAGGGATCAAACCCAGGTCGGCCTCTTGCCAGGCAAACGCCCTCCCTGCTGTGCTATCGCTCTGGCCCCTGAGGGTTTTATGCATGAAACCCTACACTATTCCATTTTGTAAAACATGGTTCTTAAAACAAAATTTTAAAAATGAATTAAAATTAAAGGGAACTGACAGGATACAGCCAGATACGAATTTGGCTTAAAGGATCATTCAACCACGGAATGAAAGGAAATACAGGGCCAATATATTATTATATATTGGGGAAAAAGAAAGAAAAGATCTAAACTCTGCAAATTCATCTTCTAAGAACAACTACTAATGGAGCTGGCAGAAGAGAAGTGAAAAAGCACCAAGGAAGAAAAAATATTTGTATGAGGAGCATACATTTAAACTTCTGGAAAAAATTATGCAGAATTAGAGACTTTTAGAAAAGTTTCTATTGCGCTAACAAGAACTATCCCTTGAAACTGGGCTGTCCAAAAAAATGAACAACTGGAAATGATCTTTCAGCAGAGAGCCATGAGAGACACTCAACTGTTAGTATAGAAAGCAGCTTTTCGAGCCTACAATTGGCAGAAACACATCCAAATCAAAAACAAAAGAACAATCAGAACAATCAAACAAAACTACTGAATAAAAAAAGACACACCCCAAACAATATATTGAGTTCGGAGGCAAAAAAAAATTTTAATTTTTCTTTTTCTATTTTCCTTTTTTTTTTCTTTTTTGCTTTTTTGGGTCACACCCAACGATGCTCAGGGGTTTCTCCTGGAGGTGCTCGGGGACCATATGGGATGCCGGGATCGAACCCGGCCAGCATGGGCTGCGTGCAAGGCAAACGCCCTACCCACTGGGCTATCGCTCCAGCTCCTAAATATTTCTGATATGGAAAGAAAATGGCAACTCAATACAAGTCTGAGCAACCACAATCCCAAAGAGATTAATTTATAAACAAAGAATAAATTTTTAAAGGCTCTCAGACCACAAAAAGGTGGAAGATGAGAGAAAAAAAAAAGGATACTAAATCCAAACAAAACATCTCTATCTTTGTGTGCAAATCAAATGAGAACAAAAAGATCCAGATCAAAAACCTAAGACCTTTTCCAAGTGATAACCCTGCCCAGAAGCCCATCAATACTTCACAACTGTAACCCTAGACCGGCAAAAGAGAGAAATTCCAAGTGAGACACAAACAGAGAAAAGGGCTATTCCGAACAACCATCGAGGATGGTTTGCCTGCCCCTCCCAGCTTCTCAACTCCTCAATCTCAAGCATGCATTATCACTTCCAGGTTTTTCTACAACAAACTGAAATCCCCGCCCCAGTCCCTGAAGAACAGAACAGACTCAAGTCACTTACTTAGTTCTAAACTCACAGACTTCTGCAAGAGTCAGATCAGAGTCTCCAACAGATTGGTAACTTCTGCATATCACATTATGGACAGTATTAACCACCACTGAGCTTTCAGAATGGATTCATCACCTCTGAGACATGGTTTCCCTTGGGTTCAACCCCAAAGGATGGGAATAAAACACAACTTCATGCTTCCGAGTCTCTAAGAAAAGTCCTTGAAAGGAATATAAGGCATGCGAGTCAACATGCGGCCAAAGTCACTGGTCTTAGTCTGAGAGCTGGCGCGGCTGTCTCTAGGTCCAGTGACCAGCTGAGTGGAGGCCTAACAAACACAAAGAAAGGAGCATTCGAGGCAGTTGTGTCTGTGTGTGTAGGGAGGTGAGACAGAACTTTAGATTTTAGTAGAAATATAATTTTAACTAAATTCTAAAAAATACTTAACGATGTCATGATGGGCAAGTTGAACAAAGAAGCTGGAAAGGGTGGCTCACTTTACACTTCTAGGCAAAAAAAAAAAAATCAGAAGTCAATGGAGAATTGGAGCAAATAATTTGCCTCAGGATAGTGCGAGAGATTAGATACACACAGAGTTAATCTAAAACCTATGTGCTACAATGAATGAATGAATGAATGAATGAATGAATAATGAATGCAAAGATAAATGAATAGTGAATAAATAGACAAATGCACAAATGAATGAGTTGAAAACCCATGCTCTCCACTAAACAAACAAATAAATAGATAAATGAATGAATGAATAAATAAATAGGGCCGGAGCGATAGCCCAGCAGGTAGGGCGTTGCCTTGCACGCCGCCGGCTCATGCCGGCCTGGGTTCGATCCCGGCATCCCATATGGTCCCCCGAGCGCCGCCAGGAGTAATTCCTGAGTGCAGAGCCAGGAGTAACCCCTGAGCATCGCCGGTGTGACCTAAAAAGCAAAAAAATAAATAAATAAATAAATAAATAAATGAATAAATAAATAAATAAATAAATAAATAAATAAATAAGTAAATAAATAAATAAATAAATAAATAGATAAACAAATAAATAGATAAATGAATAAATGAATGAATAAATAGAGCCTATGCTCTCCTCTTTGGTCAGGGACACACTAGTAATAATGATTTCAAGCTTGAAGCATAACTCAAATGGAAGCTAGTGAGTTGACAATATGCTCCTGGCATGACTAAAGGCAATTTGAACTAAAGCCAATGGCAACAGGGTGTCTTACTAGGAGGGAGTCAAATATTTTTAACAGTTACAGGGCTCGAAAAGGACAACAACTTGTATAATGTAAGGAACCATGGAGAAAGAAGCACATGCCGAAACAAAGGAAGAAATCAGCTGATGATTAAGTCAACTTGAAGGAAACAAAAAATGCAGAGATTTTAAAGGAAGAAATTATCAAACAAAGAGAGAAAAAAGAATGAGATAAAGAAAATACTGAACAGTGAAAGAGAAAAGAGAACAGCTGTGTGTAGGCACACTTGAGGCAAAAATAGAGGCTGGAAGATGAAGCTCTAAGGTAGTGGTGATTCTGATACGGAGAACTGGCCCTTCGGGAAGAAGGCACTTTTCTCAGTAACTTACTCTATATCCATACTGTTCCCACTACTTAGTTGAAAGTGTTTTCGAAAGTATAGTCAGTTCTCATTAGAAAAGGTGCCGTAAGTTTATACAGCCCATGTATTTTGGTACCTTCCCCAGCCCACAGCTCAACTTCCATATAAGCAAGAGAATAATAAACACTGGTGAGGTGCTTTTGCCTTGCTAACCAAAGAGGAAAGTAGGACTGAAGAACAACATAACGCAAATACTGTGAAAAACCTATTTTGGGAAACCTGAAAATCAAATTTAGTTCTTCTGGTATAGAAGGAAAGTTTACTATATGGAGAAAGAATTTTCCGAAGTCTAACTGTGTACATACAAGCATGTATTTGTTTCTGTCTTATATTCCTGGGGAATACCTCTGAGGGGCTGAACCAATTCTTAGGAACGTATCTTAAAACAAGAGTCAGTGTAACTTTTTTCTGCAAAGGACTTGCTGATAAGTAAGGCTCCAGTGACAAGAAGATATCTGTTGAAACTTCTCACCTCTGCAAAAACAGCCAGGGTGAATAACAAGCCTGTTATTCTTGTTCTTCCAATAAAACTTTACTCATAGACATTAAAATCTGAATTTCATGTAACTTTTAGTTATATAAAAATAAGCTGAATAAGACCTCATTCTCCATCTGATATTTTCCCTCCTAGCATTGCATTTTAAAAAATTGGGGGAAAAAAATCTTTCTTGGCTTTTCGGCCATACCTAAAGAAGCAGTAGACTGGACTTGGGCCATAGACTCTCTGGGGTTTGCTGATCCCCCTACCACTAAAAATGTCAAAGGCCAGTGGACAGTTGAAGGGGTGATGCTCACGCTTTACATGAAGAACTGGGTTTTGTTCCCAGCACCATTTGGAGCTAGGTCCCAGTACCACTAAGTCTAGGCACGCCCCAACCTACTTCTAGGTATGACCCCAACACAAAACAAAAAAGCCAAACTTCATAACATCATTTCTTTTTTTTTTTTGAGAGAGAGAGAGAGAAAGAGAGAAAGAGAGAGAGAGAGAGAGAGAGAGAGAGAGAGAGAGAGAGAGAGAGAGAGAGAGAGAGAGACTGTAAGAGCGGCCCCCTTCCCTCCCTGTAAGAGAAGGAAAAACAGAGGCCGGAGCGATAGCCCAGCATCCCATATGGTCCCTCGAGCACCGCCAGGAGTAATTCCTGAGTGCAGAACCAGGAAAAAACCCTGAGCATCGCCAGGTATGACCCAAAAAAGCAAAAGAGAGGGGGAAACAGAGGGCCCACAAAATTATTTTAATAAGGGCCGGAGTGATAGCGTGATAGCACAGCAGGTAGGGCGCTTGCCTTGCATGCAGCTAACCCAGGTTTGATCCCTGGCATCCCATATGGTCCCCCAAGCACCGCCAGGAGTAATTCCTGAGTGCAGAGCCAGGAGTAACCCCTAGCATTGCCAGGTATAACCCTCCCCTCCAAAAAAAAAAAAAAAAAAAGACAAGCAGAAGTTTTGTAGGAACAAGAGAAAAAGGTCTAAGCTCAGATAATTCCCCACAGCTACATTTCAAGATAAAGTCAAAGGCAAGAAAATATGAATGAGGAGGGAGTGCAGTACACTTATGCTAAAGAGAAAAATTTATCGAGTGATAGGAGGATTTGCTAAAAACAAGAGAAAAATTCTATTTCTAGTTCTAGTTCACAAAGATGGATGGTTGAGTTGTTTGTGATCTGAGGCAATATACAACACATTCTCCAGCTCCAATCACAGAAAATTCCTTCCTTTTTTTTTTTAGGGAGGTGGGGGGGCTACACCTGGCCTAGGGGGTTACTCCTGGCTGCACTCAGAGAGTAGTTACTCCTGGTGGTACTCAGGGCACCATGCTGGGTGCAGGGATCAAACCTAGGTTAGCCATGTGCAATAAAAGCACCCTATCCCCTATACTATAGCTCTGGTCCTAAAAGAGTTCTTTCTTAAAGCCAAAGCAAGTGAGCAAAGCCTCCCCCCACCACCACCACCACCACCACTCAGGACAGGTGAACCTGTGGACTGTCTTTTTCTTCTCACTGGCGTCCTGGTTAAGACAAAACTCACATGGGGGCTGGAGCGATAGCCCAACGGGTAGGGCGTTTCCCTTTGCATGCAGCCAACCCGGGTTCGATCCCTGGCATCTCATATGGTCCCTCGAGCACAGTCAGGAGAATTCCTAAGCGAAGAGCCAGGAGTAACCCCTGAGCATTGCCAGGTGTGACCCAAAAAGAAAGAAAAGGCAAAGCTCACATGTTAAGACATGAGAACACCCTACCGTGCATGCTCCTGGACGCCCACAATCTCCACCTCGCTGTCTGAAGAAGCAATGTTGATCTCGTCGTTGACAGAGCGCTGCCAGCAGATGTTTTGTCGCCTGCTAGGAATCCTGGATCCAAATGACCTGAGACAGAAAAGCGAGGGGGAAAACACTCAGTTGACGTCTTACCCACAGCAGAAGCAACTTCCTGCCTATCTCTTCCCTGCTTTAACCAGAGAAATCAGACGGATGGGTTGAGAGCTCGCCATAGCAAAGCCACCAACTGGGTCAATAAGCCGGGCAGTGTTCTGTTTAGGAAAGGGTTAATAAAGGAAAAGCATGCTCATGGTTAAAAGAATGCTCAATTTAAACGACTTAAGAGGACCAAAGGAAGAGCTTAAAAAATAAGAACTCAAAATCTCACTCTCTACCTTGGTTCCTTAAGAACAGGAAAAACTTTTGACTACTGGGCTTGACTACGAGGCTGGAGGGAAAGTATAGTGGGTAGGGCGCTGCCTTGCACTCAGCGCCTGGATTTGATCCCCAGAACCACATATGGTTCCTTCAAGCCTGAGTTCTGCTGGGTGTGGTACTCAAACCAAAATAAACTGATTTTTTAAAAAGACTAAATACTTTGGTAAGGTACAGTTAAATAACAGGCATGTGTGGTTTTCAAATACTCTATATTTTAGTCTGTAACTTTGTTTGCATCCAACTTCACTGTTTGTTAACAGTCTGCTTAACCGGGTATCAGCAGGGGCTCTCTCCTACTTACTATTTTAATGGGACGAAACTCTAGCCAGAAAAGTGCAAAGGCATCAACAATAGAAGGGATCAATATTCACACAAGATCTTCTATAAAAGATTTAACGAATTTTCCTCTAAAGAGTTGCAGAGAGAACAGAATCTGACCCCACACCTATCTAAAAGGGAAGGCAGGAAGCAGGAATGGCAAAATGCATATATTTGGGGGTTGGAGTTGGGGGGCGCCACACACAGTGGTGACCAGGGATCAATCCTGGAGATGCTCAGAAGACCACGTGTGGTGTCAGGGAATCAAACCATGGTCAGCCACATGCAAAACAAACGCCTTAACTGCTGTGCTATCTCTCCAGCCCCTATAAAATACAATTCTGGCTGGAAGCAACTGAACCATAACCTGTACAAGCTGGTAGTTCTCCCTTAGACAGAAATGAACCACATAGTCCCTAAAGGACAAGAAGCTGAGGCTGCGGACTTGTGGACAATCCAACACACTGTTCAACGTCATAGAAAACAAGAGCTTCTGGAACTCTCTCTTCCCAATAAAGGAAGATGGCAGAAACCAGAGTGATAGCACAGTGGGTTAGGCACCTGCCTTGCACACCGACCTCGGTTTGATTCCCAGCATCCCATATGGTCCCTCAAGCCCCACCAGCAGTGAACCCTTTGAGCACAGAGACAAGAGTAAGTACTGAGTACTGCCAAGTGTGGCCCAAAGTTTCAAAAAGCAAAACAAAACAAAGGCTAAGAGCACAGCACCATAAGACTCTATAAACAAGTCAGAAAGAGTTCAAATGAGTCAGTCACATAGCTCTCTAATAGCCTGAAAGAAGGTGTTCGAGGTGACCTAGAGGTGAGTACAGAATAACATAGTTGCAATTGGTCCGAATGTTTGCTTACTACCTAATGGGTCTTATTTAAAAATAGTACCACCTTGGGGCCGGAGCCATAGCCCAGCGGGTAGGGCATTTGCCTTGCACTCGGCCGGCCTGTGCTGTCCTGGGTTCGATCCCCGGCATCCCATATGGTCCCCTGAGCACCGCCAGGAGTAATTCCTGAGTGCAGAGCCAGGAGAAACCCCTGAGCATTGCCGGGTGTGACCCAAAAAGAAAAAAAAAAAATAGTACAACCTAAAATTATTTCTCCACATTAAAAAAATCCTTTGAGGGGCCAGAGCGATAGTCCAGCGGGTAGGGCGTTTGCCTTGCACGCGGCCGGCCCATGCCAGCCCGGGTTCGGTCCCGGCATCTCATATGGTCTCCCGAGCACCACCAGGAGTAATTCCTGAGTGCAGAGCCAGTAGTAACCCCTGAGCATCGCCAGGTGTGACCCAAAAAGCCAAAAAAAAAAAAAAAAGTCCTTTGACATCTAACATAAACTACATAAACTAAACCATGGCAATATTTTACACGCACAACCATCCCTTCCCTATTAATCTCACTCATTCCAGTATTTCAATAAAATGAGTAAGATTTCATTTCAGTACTGCAGTTCCCAAAGATCTCACAATTCCATATTTCCAAAAACCCTGACTATAACCCTTCTGGCAAGCTACAGATGGTCACAAAGTAAAATGCCTAATAATTTCTTCACCCCTGCCTTGCATGTAGTTGACCCAGGTTCAATCCCTGGCACCACGTGACGTCCCCCAGCCCTGCCAGGAGTGATCCCTGAGTACAGATCTAGATGCAATCCCTGAGCACCGCCGAGTGTCGCCCCAACAGAGAACACAGTGAATTCTTGGCATCTCTGTCCCCAATTTTAGCTCCACAACTACACTGTCCGATTCCAACTGGTGGAATGTTTTGTGAAGGTTGGATGTCTCCCACACCGTGATTCCTGGCCCTCATCCCAACACCATCCCCTGCACAGCCTCTTCTCCAACGGGACATAGCGACACTTAACCTTTCTTCTGTTCTTAAAGGGAGCAAAAAATGGAATGTCATATTTATTTTATAAGATCTTAAGAAACAAGATACCTAACACCAAAATTGAAGTCTTCTTATTTATAAACACAGTACAGAACTTATAAATTATATACTGCTTTTATGGTAGTAGTCGGATCCATCTGACAGTGCAGTTTTGGCCACATAGACTACCAATTCAACCCAGCTGTGATTCAGTATTGTGTGAAACCTTTGCAGAACTCTACAACAGATTACCTAAAATCTGGGTCTGCTTATACAGCCGGTTTCTCTCTGAGTTAGAAAAAGAAAAAAAAAAAATTGTGAAACCTTTGTGGAACTCTACAAACTCTACTGTCTACTTATACAGCCGGTTTCTCTCTGAGTTAGAAAAAAAAAAAAAATTGTGAAACCTTTGTGGAACTCTACAAACTCTACTGTCTACTTATACAGCCAGTTTCCTCTCTGAGTTAGAAAAAAAAAAAAATTGTATCAGTGCAAGACAAAAAAAGAACCAAGAGGTAAGTGATGGGGTGGGGTGAGGGAAACAAATTTCCTGGTGACAGTCCATAAATCTAAATATATGAACAAGGGTTGGCCACTCTTGCTGTCAAGCCATTAGCTAAAAGGTGTCACCCAGATGACCAGCCACGCTAAGTCTGAGGGATGGATATTCTATAAAAGACGGCCTGATGTCAATACTGCAGCAGCCAAGACCGCAGCCTGCTTCTGTCTAGGGACCAAGAAAACCCACTCCTCTCAAGGCAGCCCTGCTTGCCTGCCGCACATTCCTTGGGCACCCCCCAAGAAGAACGTGACATTTCCTGGCTTCTGGGCCCTTCCCGCCCCATGCTGCACCTCCACCTAACAGGACCCAAGGCAGGGTGGGGTCTACAGCACATACGGGGCGTGAAGACGCTATGAGCTCTTAGAAGCACTGTCCGTGGCAGTCATTTTTCCCTATTCAAGGATAAAGAATCAGCCCTGGAGGGAAAGTGTAAATACCACAGTCACCATGTATTAACTGAAAATAAGTCAGAGGGTTGCTATTTAGCTCTGCGGGCACTGGCTGGCTCCTGTTTTTAGCCTTCTACCTCTAAATCTTTGGAGATGACTTCACTCAATTATGAGAAAATTCTCAATTTTTATCCTCTCACAGAGCCAGGACTAAGCCCTGAGCACCTCTTGGTATGGCCCAAAACAAAAAAAAAAAAAAAAAAAAAATCTTTTAAAGTAGTGACCACATAATTATTGAAATTACTATCTTTTTCTTTTTGATCTTCAAAATATTTATTGCACATTTAATTTAGTGATCATGATTAAGTGATCATGATTGCCTTGTGTGAAGTATGTTTCTTTCTTTTCAACAAGAACAATAAAAACTGTAGGGGTCAGAGAGATAATACAGCAGGTAGGGGCGCTTCCCTTGCACATGGAGGACCTAGGTTAATCCCCAGGACACCATATGTTCCCCTGAGCACCTCTAGGAGCAATCCCTAAGCTCAGATTCAAGAGTAAGCTCAGAGTTCCCAAAACATATAAAAATAAACACATGAAAAATTTTTAAAGTGAGGGGAAAGGAGAATGGGAGGTCAGAAGTTGACAATCTTCCAGAAGCAGATGGCCAAGAGGAACCTGTCCATACCCGATCCCTTGCAGCAGACCAATTCATTGACTTCGTGCTAATAATAGAAGCACAGGCATTTGGTCTGATTACTTAAAACACACACACATACACACATACACACACACATACACACATACACACACACACACACACACAGAACAGGAAAGCCAAGATTTGTTTCTCTGATCTACGACTAAGCTTGTGTTTACTAAATTAAGAGTACTATCCATCTCTATTTTAAGGATGTGGGAAATGCACAGAATCACCTTCTTGAAAAGGTTGATGGGAACAAAATTATGTTTAAATTGTTAATTTCCCTAGGAGGGGATATAACGAAATAAAATTATTCTGCATAATTATAAGATATCCACACCAAGAGTACTACTTCAGACTTCTGCTCATTTCAGCCTAATCAACATTCGCCTCTGGTGAGGGATCACTCACAGTAAGCAAAAATGAACTGTTTTCAAGTACATAGGGAGTCTCCTAACCATGTGTGATTCAGTTACCTACTGAAGGAGATTACTGAAAACAGATTGTCAGAACTAAGGAGACGGCTGCAAGGCAAGGGTGCTTTGCTTTGCATGCTAGAGTCCTAGGTTTGACTCCTAGCTGCAAGGTCCCCAGAGTACCAAACCAGGAGCAAAGTCCAGCAAAGTCTAGGAGACAGTCCAGCAAATGTCAGGAGTAGCCCCTGAGTACTGGATATGGTTCAAATATCCTCCACACACATACTCATGTACCCCACACACACACTCACACACACCCATTCCCATGTGTCATTTTAGATCTACTTACAGAACTCTCTCTTCAGGGAAAAACCTGGGAGCCTGAACTTTGATACGCACACCATGAAATGTCTATGTTTAAAAAGTACCTGCAGCAAAGCAGACGTTATAACTGCACATAAGTTTACGATTTCAGCATAAATACACTAACTTAAGTTTGCTTAGCATTTCTGAGGTCTCATTGGTGCTGAGCCTGGTACCACCCACATTACATTCGGTTCATCTGATGGCAACAAGTGTTTGGGGAGACAGACTAATCTTGACAGACTTCTGCCAGCAGGGAAAATTGGGGCTGTGCCTAATTTACCCGATGCCACACAGTTTGCACAGGGCTCAGGCCAAGTCAGTGGCATTAGGCAGCCACCACCACACCGGTCAGTTCCAGCATCAGCTCTGAAAAGTCAAGTGCCTGGCAAGAGCCAAAAAGAAGTTTGTCAGTTGTTGTCTAAGTGGCTTTCTGAATTACAACCCTTTTTGCCTCCATAAAAAAACAAAATGGAGGGGCCATGGCGATAGAACAAGGGGGGAGGGCATTTGCCTTGCACGCTGCTGAGCCGGGTTCGATCCTCAGCATCCCATATGGTCCCCCAGGAGTAATCTCTGAGTGTAGAGTCAGGAGTATCGCCTGAGCATCGCTGGGTGTGACCCAAAAAAGCAAAATAAAAGGAATAGAGGAAACAATTTTGTGTGCAAGCACATCACCTAACCTCTGAAGAAGGGACAATTCCCTTTCTCCAATAATTACTTCCATTAGAGCATTTCTCTTGAACCCCAAATCACAAGAATGTTCACAAGAAAGAAGCTACTTAGATTAATAGTCCAAGTCTAAAAACTATAAACAGGCAATCAGGCATAAAGTCTATTAATATTCTGTTGTAGCTTTGCATGTATATTCAAATCTACAAGACAGGTTTCCACTTGGACAACTGCCTCAAACTATATTTTTAGGTATAATGTTTTATTATTCATACACCTGCACTGTTAGGTTGATTGTGTGTGTGTGTGTGTGTGCATGCGTGCGTGTGTGTAATTACACTGAAGGCCAGAGAGATGAGAGAGAGATGGCTCAAGGGCTGGGTCACATACTTAGCATGCAGGGAGCTCAACTTCAATCCTTCCTGGGTCCTCAGTTACCCAGTGGGAGTACCCCCTGAGAATCACCAAGTGTGGCCCCAAAACAAATTTCAAAAGCTACCTTGTCAATAAATGGCTTCCCAGATAAAATACTCAGGGCTATCTCTTGTAGAGTGATGACTGTACAGTGCCATAGAAAAACCTACACAGAAGTTTATAGGCTGGGGCCTGAGCAGCAACAGCAGGCAGGGGCGCTTGCCTTACAAACAGCCAATCTGTGTTTGATCCCCGGCACCACTAGGAGTAATATCTAAGTGCAGAAATAGGAGCAAGCCTTGTGCATTCTGAATGTGGCCCCAACACCTAACAGCAGAACACACACCTATGCTCTATATGACAACCCAGAGAAAATGTATGAATATACTAAAAGATTCATAAAATAAGTGTTTAAGACTGTATCAATAGAAGAGGACCTAAATGTCCAGTGAGAAAATGGGTAAGAGGATGTTGTTTTATCAAGTGGTAGAGATTTGCATGAGAGCGGCCCCAGGTGCAATACCTCACACACCACACAATCCCCAAGCATCCCAAGGTATGGCCCCATGAGAATTTTTTTAAAGAACAAGGGTAGATCAGGGCTGAAGCGATAGCCCAGCGGGTAGGGCGCTTGCCTTGCATGTGGCGGCCTGTGCCGGCCTGGTTTCGATCCCGCATCCCATATGGTCCCCCGAGCACCGCGAGGAGTAATTCCTGAGTGCAGAGCCAGGAGAAACCCCTGAGCATTGCCGGGTATGACCCAAAAGAAAAAAAAAAAAAAAAAGGTAGCTCAGCTGTGATATAATCAAAGAGTAGAATATTAAATGCCAATTAAAACAAATGGAATGATAAAAATTTGCAATTTGTCTTTTCAGTTTACTATCTTGAGAGCTTTACATCTGCTAAGTATGGCTATTCTTGCTGTTCTTTTTTTATTTCTTTCCAGGGCCAGAGAGATCATTCAAAGGGCTGGAGTGCAATGCTTTGCCTGAGGAAGCACTGATCCCAGCTCTGCCAGTGGACCACCCCTGAGTACAGAGCCAGAGTAGCTGCTGTGCCCCAAAGGCAAAACAAAACAAGTGATCGTGTCAATACTAGACCAAGTCAACTGTAATCCATTTGGGGGAATCTTGAGGAGCCACAAAAACGTGACACCAGTGGGCACTGCAATCAAGATATGAACAAAGCCAAGTGGGTAATGCCTATCAACACAGCAAGAACACACCAGGCATGGCTGGACAGACAGGGCAGCAGGCAGGGTGTTTGCCTTGCGTCAGCTGACTTGGGTTCAATCCCCAGCAACCCATATGGTCACCTGACCCTCCAGGAGGAATCCCTGAGTGCAAAGTCATGAGTAAGCCCTGAGCACTGCCAGGTGCTAACCCCCAAAAAAGTTGTTTTAAAACAACTTAAAATAAGTGAAAATAAAGCATGCTTTTTAAAAAAAAGAGGGCAAAACTTTTAAAACCATAAAACAAAATGCCCTACTTATGTACAGATAATACATATCCACTTATGTCCTACTTATGTAACGGATAATACATAATACAATAAAAAATATTTTTACAACCAAACAGAAACGGGCTAGAGTGATAGTATAGCAGTAGGTATTGTCCTGCATGCAGCCAACCTGCATCCCATCTGGTCCCTCCAAGCACCACCAGGAGTAATTCCTGAGTACAGAGCTAGGAGTAACCCCTGTGCACCATCGGGTGTGACCCAAAAAGCAAAACAACCAACCAACCAGAAATAACCACATCTAAGATCAAACTCACTAGAGTGAAGAAGGGAAGAGGTGAAGCAACAGCAATCATGGAGTTTTCCCTCCTCATGTATTTTCGTCATTCTATTTGTTTCTCTAAGGGTCAATCCTGGTCATCCAAGCAGTGCTCAGGGGTCAGTCCAGGCTGTGCAGTCACGAAGGGCCCAGCAATGACACACTGCTCAGGCCCAGCAGTGCAGGGTCACCAAGGCCACCCTGCCATTGCTCAGTGGACCGTGCTGTGCTGGGGAGCCGGCTCAAGGCCTCCGTAAATCAGGGATGTGCTCCCAGGCCCACTGCTCTGTTGCAGGACGCCCAGATCGATGGCTCAGAGGCCTAAACTTAAGCTTGCTGACAAGCACAGAGTTCAAAGCCCAGGGTGGCCTGCAATGAGGCTATGAGCTTCATCACAGCCGGGACATGCACTGACATCACCTGGATTACCAGGGATCTCCGGCCTGGAAAAAGACATCACGGAAAATGACTGCAGGGCCAGAGAGTCAGGGGCTAAGGCACTTGCACTGATGCAACCGGAGCTCAGTTCAATCCCCAGCACTGCCCAGGGTTCCCCAAGCACCACCAGGAGTGATCCCTGAGCACAGAGCCAGGACCAAAACAGAAACCACCCCCCAAAAAGAAAAATATATCATTTTAGATACCTGAATGATATATTTCATGTCTTTCTGTAACTAAAATTTAAAAAGACAATCAATAATAGATTTAAGCACACAAAGGCTAAATAACTGAGCTAATAATTAACCTGAGTGGTCTAATCCCTCTGTAGATAACGCCAAGCATATCCCATTATCACTAATAAAATAAACTTCGGGGCCAGAGCGATAGCCCAGTGGGTAGGGCGTTTGCCTTGCACGTGGCCGCCCATTCCGGCCAGGGTTTGATCCCTGGCATCCCATATGCCCCCTCCTCCCCAGCACCGCCAGGAGTAATTCCTGAGTGCAGAGCCAGGAGTAACCCCCTGAGCGTTGTCGAGTGTGATCCAAAAGAAAAAAAAAAACTTCAATGATAAAGCCTGCATTCATCATATCAAACCATAAGCAGTTGCTGGGTTTCTTATAAAACAAAACTTCATTAATTAATTCTTAATGTTATATACTGAAATAAAATCCTCAGTATGAAAAGCAAAAATGTTAACTGTTCATGTTTTCCCAAAAAATTTATTACTAAATATATTTAAATGGCAAAACTAAAGTGAAGATAGGCTGAAGATGATAAATTAATCAGTATACAAAATATAAAATTATCTTAGAAATGTGTATTATGCAAAAAATGGTCAAACTTTTCCCCACTGATATAAAACATTGTTAGCTAATTATTTTTACAATATTTATACTTAGCAATAAATTCTTTAAAAAAAACTCCTTATTAGGCAAATACATAAAAATTTAATGTATATTAAATTTTAAAATTTATTATTTTTTATTATTTTATTATTAAATTTAAAATTTTAATACATAAAATATTAAACATAAAAACTTAAGTCCAGAGGAGCAAACACTTCGTCCAGAGTCAAATAAACCCTTAGCAATCAAATCTTAGTTAGAACAATACCATGGTCTAGTTCCAATATTTGCCACAACAAAGTAGTCTAAAACTCAACAAATAAATCTTAAATTTGTTCCAATAATTAGGAAAGACTTAAGCGTGACCTGTGACACTTCTTTCCCATGTTTTACTCTCCTAACACTTTCAATTTTGAGTCTTAAATAATAGCCCATTGTTATGTCTGTAATAGAAAACTCATCCCCCATAAATTCTATTTTAGGTAATGACTAAAGTACTAGCTTGCATAAAGGCCAGAGCAATTTAACATGAAAGAAAATACCTCCAACACAAGCAAGTGTGCCTCCCTCCTTTTCTTCGAATTCTAGCACTTTCCATTAACAGGTTCAACCAGAAGAAACGAAAGATGAAAGAGTTTTGAGAATCATGGAAGGACAAGCTGGAGCAATCGCAAAGGTTTTCAGAGGTGGCAGCAACGGTCAGGGGGTTTGATTCACTTTTGAGAATCATCAGGGAACCCGGGCAAATAAGGCAAGATAGAAGGAGGATTCTTTAACAAGGGAACAGAAGCAGAAACGGGAAGAAAGGAGCAGCCTCTGGGGCAGGCACAAGCAGCTACCCAGGATGCCAGGTGCTGTGCAGAGCAGCGAGGAAAGCCCAAGAAGTCGTGCGGCAGGAGGGGCGCAGCAGTCAGCCATCCGGGTATTTTCTGCATATGTTAGGCACTGGTTACCCCAGAAACTTGTCTACTGACACCGACCTAGGCCGAGAACAAATGAAGTCTCACTCCGCCGTGATTAGGAAAGATGGATGACAGACATGCTTCCCGAATCTTTTCAGCGTCCAGTGGGCCCGCTCAGCTCGGCAAAACCCACTCGAGGCCAGCAGCTGCCCAGGCGACATGCACATTACACCCGTAGAGAAGGGACGGGGTGGGCGACCAACCTGCCTCCGCCTTCAGCTCCTCTAGAAGCCCGCAGGTCCTCCAGGTACCTCCTGCGTCCTGGCCGCCTACACAATTACTGTGCTCTTGAACTACTGCAGCCGCCAATAAATTGTCCACATTTACCACTTCTGGGTCAGAGCTGGTGTCAGACATATCATAATGAGCTACAACGGAGGGTCCATCTAGGGAGGAAAGAAAATGTAGACTTGTATCTACCGTGTGGGCTGAAACTAAGAGTCCTCTAAAGGCCAATGAGTCTTTATCTTTTGCTATTTCACCTCATCAGAAAAGCTGTATTTTATAATGAAAATAATTGGCACAGGAGTGGGAAGAGGTAACCTGAGCTTACAAATGCGAGGGACACGTGAGGCGGAGGGGAAGGGGGTACAGAAAACAGAAGACAAGACGATACTGAACAGTGGCAAACTCAATGCCCAGCACACTTCTGAAGCGCAAAATGCTTAAGTAAAGGGGGAGACTTCAGAGAAAGCAAAACAGATTTTTTTTTGCGGAAAACCTGACACAAACTGTTAAAACAATTTAGGGTTTCTAAGAGAATGAATCTAGTTCTTTCTCTTTCTGGCTAATACTCAAAAGTTCTGAGTGGAGAAGAGAATCAAATATGAATATGAGCATATATCAATATAGATATAATTCCCCCACTTTCAAAAGAAATAAAAAACCACAAAGAGCTCTATTTCACTATTTACAGAAAAGCTCTTTGTATAATATCAGTGGTGTTAAGAATTTTATGATAATCTACAAAAAAGATAGTAATCACAAAATCCATCATCTGAATTTTAGATTTTGCTTTGATGGCTTGTAAGAGATAATTTCTTTTCCGTAAGAAAGACAACTAGCCCACACTCTAAGGAAATGATACGCAATCTTGCACATTATTTTAGAAGACGAGCTTAAAATTCATACTGGAAAATTAAGAGCCCTCCAACTCCACACCTTCAACCTGACTAGCTTGAAAACAGCAGTTGAGTTACAAAGTAACTAAACTGCAGCAAATCATGCTAAAGTAGCTAAATACTCATGCTTGTAAAATAGACACATGCTTTTAAAGTACTAATGATATCCTTTTTCTAGTAGAAAAAAAAAGGCAAAAAGTAAAGTTTTTGGTCAATTATGAAACTTATTCCTTACTACTATATCTGTTCTAGAATAAAGCAGAAATAAAGGATTGCTGTTTCTTCCCCCAAATAGCTATTTCAAGTACAGGCAAATCATTTAATCCCATTAATAATTTTTAACACCATTCAACAAATTAACATTAAACACATCTACTTTATGAAACTCTTGACTATGAAGAATACATATGCTAATGCATCATTATAATAGAATAGAATACAATGAATGATATTGGTCGATACATACGTCCATTGTGTGAACTGTCACTGAGCAAAACGTGAAACACATTTATTTTAAAACCAAGTTCCCGTGCCACGGTTGATGTAACAACATTTTTCAATTTAAAAAGACGACCAAATACACCAAAGTAAATAAGCTGTTAAGTGTCACTATTTAAACAATAGACATTTTACAATATGAAATTCTGACGATCATGGCCATTTAAGTTGACTACTTAAAAAATAATTTTGAATTCCCTCAAGAGGGCAAATCAAGTTCATAATATCCAAGTGTGGCTTCAATATTAGCTGTTAATGAATTTTAGCTCAAAGAGGAAAAAGGGGAGAGAAAAAAAAAAAGAGCTCCATGACTAAATCTTTTCTAAAAGCGAAAAGAAAAAGCGGTATTGTTTGTGGAGTTTTCATCAAAGTTCAATACGATTATTATGGAATCAAGAAACTACTGTGATATCCAAATATTAGGATGCAGAAGATGAGGGTCAAGTACAATATTGACTTAAATTTGACCAAATATCCTATTTTTAAAAGGACTTTTCAAGTGTTGAGTCCATAAAATATATATAATTAATTTTAAATTTTAGATCACTAATGCCTTTCAACCTCTTGCCCGCACCCCCACCCCAATCACACAGTTGAGACAAAAGGTCAAGTCCAGTCAAGATTGTACCTCTCGAACATGTACAATCATGCAAAACTGTACGTGTATTGGACATGCAGGAGACATCACCTACCCATGGAAATAACTGGTCTGAAAGTCTTCGTCAGTAGGAAACACAAGCATACACTTGGTATCTGGCTTCCTTCTTGCATCTTCCATATTTCCAAACAGCATCCCTTATAGCTTAGCTTAAATTTAGTATTCATCATAAACAAAGACAGCAATATTTTTATATTTTAAATAACACAACATTGAAAATAATTACTGTCACTTTTCATTTCCAAAATCATCACACATGTCAACACTGTACAAACTTTTAAACAAAGTTACAGAATGGCTGGTTGCCTTTCCAACTTGGTCTTCCAACAACGGAAGATCTTGTATTCCAAGTCCAGCTTCTACTTAGCATTCACAAATCAAGTATGTTTAAAGCACTTAGTTCTAAGCCTTTGACTCTGAATCACTGAGCATTAGCTAAGTGGCAATGCCAAGTTGACAATTCATAATCGCCTTTCAAAACAGGATTCTTGCTACACAACAAAACTGAAAGAAGGTAGGAGTTCCTATAGTGACTCTACTTGCTTTTTAAAGTGCTGCCACTTGGGACCGAGAGAGATAGTATCTGGGGATCAAACTAGCTGGGTTTGATCCCCAGCACCACATATGGTCCCTCATCCCACCTGGAATGATGCCAGAGAGCAGGGCCAGGAGTAAGTCCTAAGTATCCCTGGTGTGGACCTGAAGCAAACAAAAAATAGCAATAAAGTATCACTGGAAAGGGAAACCCCTGAAGCCTGAAGAAGAGAAAGGAATTTCAGCACACTGAGAACAGAAGCAGTGAATATGCTTCCCATTTTTCATTACAGGATGGAATAAGGAAATGCCTCTCTCCTGACTATTCCTCTATGCTGTGACCACTGCACGGCTACCAAGACCATTCTGGCTTTCAGACACATGGAGATAATCAATTAGATAGTCACACGTGGAAACATTTCTAACTCCAGGTGTGTTAAAGCAGTCATAACACTTACACAGAATACCCAAGCTCTACAATTTCCATCTGCTCAACTCATTCCTGTCACGATCCAAAAATATGCATTTATAATAATAAAACTCACTGTTTTCTCTCTAATTATTAAAACCAGCCCTGTACAAAGGTACATTTAACACAGTACATAATTACTTGGTCTGATTAGTCAAAGTACTGTTTGTTCTGATTACAATATTTTAAATTTTCAGCTATTCATTAAGATTTCAGCTATTTATTCCTTATAAACACTATAAAGACTGGCAAAAATACACCAAACTACATTTTGGTTTTTGCTTTGGGGTCACACCGGGTGGTGCTCAGGGGTTAATCCTAGCTCTAATCTCAGGGGTCATTCCTAGTGGTCGTCAAGGGCCCATATGAAACCCTGGGAGATGGAACACCAAGGCCAATGCCCTCCCTGCTGTACTACCACTCCAGCCACTCCAAACTTTTTTTTTGCTTTTTGGGTCACACCCAAGCGATGCTCAGGGGTTACTCCTGGCTCTGCACTCAGGAATTACTCCTGGAGGTGCTCAGGGGACCATATGGGATCCTGGGGATCAAGCCACGGCCAGCCATGTGCAAAGCAAGTGCCTTATCTGCTGTGCTATGTCACGCTGACCTCCAAACTACTTTCTAAGACCAACTCACCTACAAGGTCAAGAAGGTAGCTCCGAAGTAGCACATTTGCTTGCACACTGGCTCCCTGACACCAAATAAATTATGTCAGTTCATGCACGTTATGCTGGAAATAAGGTTTCACCATCTCACTGACCCCCTCTATATAGGTTCTAACTTTTCAAATAACAGGTTAGGATGTGGCCCAGTGCTGAAGTGTGTGCCTTGCACTGATACTATGAGCTACTATCAGTGCTCTGCCAAAATAAAAGCCAAAAAAGCATCAAGTACATCTTAAATACCCAAATAAAGATGGTGGCAAGGATGTGACTCAGTGAGAGTCGTGTGCTTTGCATGTGTGAGGCTCTGGGTTCGTTTCTTGACACCACAGGGTCCCACCAAGTACCAAATTGGGAACAGTTCTCAAGCCCCAAAACAAAATACAAAGATGCATGTCAGACATTCCTGGTTTTGTGATTTATCCATGTCTAACTTTAAATCTGTTGTGCTGTTGTATGACTTCGTTTTGAACCTAGTATATTCTCTTCTCCATCACATGACAACAAATTGAATTAACAAAGAAAATGTGACAAGCAAAGCCACAGGATTGTTTGTTTTGCTTTTTGGGTCATACCCAGCAATGCTCAGGGGTTACTCCTGGCTCTGTACTCAGGAATTACTCCTGTGGTGCTCAGGGTGGTGCCAGGGATTGAACCTGGGTCAGCCGTGTGCAAGGCAAATGCCCTACTTGCTGTATTAGAGCTCAGGCCCCCAAGTCAGAGGATGCTAAGATGCTATGAATGGTGTCATTTATCATCCTCACTCTGCAAATGAGGAATCAGTGTCCTAGTTAGAAGAACCAGAATTAACTGGTTGTTCTCATTGTTGAGGGCATTAGGATAAGCCGGAGAGCAGCACCTAAGTTCCTACTGGCGGCAAGCACACAAGTTCCAGAGCTGCCTTTTCCATCTTAGCTGAAGGTCAGTTTTTCATGCGATGATTTATAAGGAGGGTTTAAAGAGTAAAGCTGAACACAAACTATTGGTCCACTGCCCCAACTTCCCATTATAATTGACCTCTGCCCCTACGCTCTCCTGTTTCTTGGCATGTGAACTCCAATGTGCTCGGTCTGCACACAAGCGTTGAGATGCCTGAGCTCATGCCTTCTACTGATCCCAGATTAACCCAACTTGGCACGTAAGTGGTTCATGGTAGCATGAGAAGTACACAAGGCTTCTATATTTTGTTTAAAGTGTGATGTCAGTGTGGACGTGTTCAAATAAAGTGTTTCAAAGTCAAATGGAGACCGATTATTTCAAATTGAGCATCATCCTCGCCTGCAGAGTCCTGCCAGGAACACAAGTTGTTGCTGGTCTCCCAATAGGAAATCGGACTAGGATCTAGGAAAAACGGGGATTCTTCATCTAGCCCAGGGACACTGAAAAATCGATAAAAGTCAAAAGTCAAAGTGATCCCAGTGACTAAAAGGGCATAAGCCTAACGCCACTATCTACAAATCTTCCCAAAGTGGGTGAGAATGATAAATGGGGGTGGGGAAAATCATCAGGTTAGAACAATCCAGAGGGTTGGCAGTAGCTTTGGGTACAACTGGGGGGAGACGGGACTCATTTCTGTTTGTTCACATAAAGGTTAATTTCCAGGTGGGTGCTGAGTAATTTTTTTTTCCCCTGAAAAGGGAGCAGTAAAACAGATTCTTTTGGAAATCTCTGGCTACAAGAAAAGAGGAAGGGGCTGGAGGGACAGCACAGAGGGCAGGGCGTTTGCCTTGCATGCGGCAGACCTGGGTCCAATCCCCGGCATCCCATATGGTCCCCTGAGCACTGCCAGGAGTAATTCCTAAGAGAAGAGCCAGGAGTAACTCCGAGCATTGCAGGTTTGACCCAAAAGGCAAAACAAAACAAAACAAAAAAGAAAGAAAAGAAAAAAAAGGAAGAAATAGAAATCACAGAATCTCAAACCAGAGAGCGAAGTTTAAAAAGAGAAGAAAAACACCCAAAACCAGGGTGATAGCTCTAAAGACTGGAACACATGTCTGGTGTACATTGTGGGGTCTTCCTAGAACCGGCCTGACGACCGCCAGCACCCTAAGAATTTCCCCCAAAAAGGATGGCATCTGACCGAAGAGCTCTAAGAAATTACCTAGTTAATGCAGAGTGTGTGAGTGGTGGAGCCAGGTAAGGGAATGAGGAAAAGGACAAGCCTCGAGAGGACAGGGAGATGGCCCTCAGGGAGGAACCGTGCCTTATATACGGGCCCCTAAATGTGGCCCCAGGCACCACACGACCTCCCAAGCACCCAGCTTCACCCGCACCCCCCACTGCCCTGGCGCCATGGCCACAACTTTTTTTTTTTTTTTTTTGCTTTTTGGGTCACACCCGCGATGCTCAGGGGTTTCTCCTGGCTCTGCACTCAGGAATTACTCCTGGCGGTGCTCGGCGGACCATATGGGATCCCGGGATCGAACCCGGCCGGCATGGGCCGGCCGCGTGCAAGGCAAACGCCCTACCCGCTGGGCTATCTCTCTGGCCCCACAACTTTTTTTTAAGTGGGGGGGGGGAGAATCTGCATCAGCAATACCTCCCCTCCCCAAAAAAAAATAAAAGGTTTTCATTAAACATCCAAATATTACCAAGATAAAAATTTGTATTTAGAGAACACTGTGTGACCGAAAACTCCAGACGTGAACAACGTTGTAATTGTATATCTCATGGTGGTATAATAAAATGTTAAAAAAAAAATAAAGGTAAGTGTAACTCAAAAAAAATTTGTATTTAGAAAGTGAGAAAAGATCATTTAATAATTATATTGTGCTTTAAGCATTCTCAAATCCACATAAAACCATCCAAATCGAGAGGTTTACAAAGCATCTCAGAAAGATTACTAAACCAAAACCAACAAGGTCCACACAAAAAAGGGTCATATCTAAGAAAACTAAACACCAAAAGCTGAGTATTTTCTTCAGAATGCCGAGTTATTTCAGTAACACTCTCTGAGTATATACTGCCAAACAGAAAAGAAACTGTCATGCACTCAAATGGCATGTTTAGGAATTAGGTCATTTTAAAATAAAACTAGGGGCGGAGTGATAGCACAGCGGGTAGGGTGTTTGCCTTGCAAACCCGGCCGACCTGGGTTTGATCTCGGCATTCCATATGGTCCCCCCGAGCACCACCAAGACTAATTCCTGAGCGAAGAGCCAGGAGTAACCCCTGAAGGTCGCAGGTATGACCCAAAAAAGCAAAAATAAATAAGTAAATAAAAAATTTTTAAAATTAAAAAAATAAAACTAAACAGAACCAGAGCGACAGTACAGTGGGTAGAGTTTGCCTTGCACGTGGCCAACCTGCATTCGATCCCCAACATCCCCAATGGTCCCTAAAGCACCGCCCGAGTAATTCCTGAGTAGAGCCAGGTTAACCTGAGTACAGGTTATTCCTGAGTAACCCCTAAGCATCAATGGGTGTGACCCAAAAAGCAAAAAATTAAGAAATAAAAAAAATTAAACAACTGTCCGTTCTATACCTCATCCTGGTTATTAAAAAATATGGATGTAAAGTTTTCAAGGTACAAAGTTGATGTCTAGGGTCCATGTGCCCCTATACTAATAGATGACAAGCCATTCTGTCACCCCAGAAAATTACCATGGTGTGAATGAAAAGTTATCCGTGAATGAAACGAAGCAAAAAAAGCAAATATTCAAGGTAAACAGAACAGTTTTAAAAATCCATCAAGAAAAAAATCACAGGGCCAGAGCGATAGCACAGCGGGTAGGGCATTTGCCTTCCACGCGGCTGACCCGGGTTCGATCCCTGGCATCCCATATGGTCCCCCAAGCATCGCCAGGAGTGATTCCTGAGCATAGAGCCAGGAGTAACCCCTGAGCATTGCCGGGTGTGACCCAAAAAGGAGGAGGAGGGAGGGGAGGGAGGGGAGAGGGGGAGGGGAGTGGGGGGGAGGAGGAGGAGAAGGAGGAGGAGGAGGAGGAGGAGGTAGCTCGGGTGATTTTATCAAGATACAGAAGACAGGGGCTGGAGTGATAGCACAGCGGGTAGGGCGTTTGCCTTGCATGGGGCCAACCTGAGTGTGATCCCCAGCATCCCATATGGTCTCCCGAGCACCGCCAGGAGTAATTCCTGAGCGAAGAGCCAAGAGTAACCCCTGAGCATCGCCGGTGTGACCCAAAGAGCAGAAGTTAAAAAAAAAAAAAAAGATGCAGAAAACCGGGTCCTTGAACAAAGAGAATCTTTCAACTTATCTGGGACTTTAATGATCTGATCCACAGACAAAATGAAAACACTGACATAAAAAAGAACACAAAAAAACCAGATATGATTTTTGCCACAACCTTGTGCCTACTAAAGATGGTCAAGTTTTTCACTACTCCTCAAAATACTCTAAATTTTATGTTTTCTAAATCTTCCTCAATTTTTAACTTGGTAACAAGAGGGACATGAAAAGGAAACAAATCACAACCTTTTCTGTGAACACTGATATTTTATTTCCTTTGTCAATACACCATTTTAAAAAAAATCCTCAAAATGATTCCAAAATATTATGCAAAACCCTATTAACTACAAACTAATGCCATTTATTTCATTACAAAAGTTTTCTTGATTCAGGAAGAGCTAAGGTGAATTACTGGTAGAGAATCACTGGATAAAACAAAATTACCCTCAAAAGAGTAACAAAAAACATTAATTTTTAAAAAAAATTTATCTAGCTGAGTTATTACACTTGAAAAGCACAATTAGGTAAAAAGATATAATAATGCAAATAAAACTAAGATCACAATAACCTGATAATATTCTCCCCAAATCGCAAAGGTTTTAATATAAATACATTGCCGAAGAATACATTTTCTCATGGCTTACTACTCCTTCCTTTTTTCAGGCTGTCTTCTCTTACATTGCAATCATTTATATACTGTGCAAATACCTACACAACACTAGTAAACTAATATTTTGGTTGAAGTTACCACTAACTTCCCTAAAGTTTAGCAGAATTAAAAACAATTTTTAAAAAATGAAAAGTATAGAAACTCATCCATGTTGCTTAACATTCAAATACCCCTAAATTATTCTGGACAAATTACAAAGACAAGTTATTTTAGCTATACAGATATAGAGGGCATGTACACCTATAGGAGAAAATTTTGAGAAAAACTTCTTTGGGAACAATCTGTTTTAAAAGCAAGTTTAATAAATTAAGTTTCTTAGCTAACATCGCTTTGATATTGTATTTTCTGAGATGCGGCAGTCCACAAGCTCTTTTCCATTGGACCCTCCATGTACTAACAGAAAAGAACAAAAACCAGTAAGGGTAACAAAGTGTTACAGAACAATTAAAGTGGCCCCTCCTGTAAGAAAACCTACCTATAATCCGTTGCTAAAAAGCGCCGACAGTGTAACTTCTGCAGACCTGTACTAATAGGCGAAGTCAGCAGATACTAAAAATAAAAATGTTCAGTACTATCAACTAGGGATATTAAAAATAAAAATGATCAGTAATATCTAACAGGCTTCAACAAGAGCAAAAATAATCACTATAGCACTTCTTTCACGACAAGCAGATTTAATGTCTTTGTTGTATTTTTAGGGGATCATATCCAGCAGTGTTGGGGGCTACTCCCTGCTGGCAGTACTCAGAGAACCCTGCAGCACTGTGACGGAAGCCGAGCCTCCCGCGTGTAAAGACTGCACTCAGCCCAAGAGGCTACCTCCTCGGCCCCAGACTTCTCAAATAACTCCATTTTTAACATTCTGACTTACATACGAATATAAGTAGTAAACCCTATATAAACTGAGCCCAGACCCAGAAGACACTTGCTATTACATTTATATAACAGTAGGAATTAAATGAGAGACAGTTAAGTCTTTATGTATTCTTTTACTCAATCCACTCTGAAACAAAACCATAAACTTTACCCCTCCAATGTAATTACCCTAAATAGACTTTTTATATGGGGAACTTCTTTTTCTGACATAATACTTAGGAAGGCTGAAACCCACTAAAATTATTCCTGTAGACTGATATATAATTTCATGATCAACAACCCATTTGTCAACTACAACTATTAAATATGGTTTAATGGTGCATATTAAATCATGTATAGATTATTTCAGTACTCTGGAAATGATCACACACAATGCACAGGCATGCACAGACAGACACATACATATGCAAATACACAAATACATTCTAAGACTCACTCCTCTGATTTGGCTTAAAAGGAGGGGGAAGAAGGAAAAGGAGAGGAAAAGAAGAAAAGGAGAGGAAGGGCCCATGGTTGTGTGGGGTGGGCCAGGAAAGAGAAAAAATTTTCTATTGGTAGCACCAATTGATGGCTCCTTTAGCAAGACGTTTAAATTTAAACACCATTATAACTACAATTTTATCTCGACTTTTACTGTGTTCAATTTTAATAATTCATATAAAGTATGTATCAATATAATTCCATTATTACTGTCTAACAGTTCAAATAACCACCAGATCATTTGAGTCTGCTGGATAACTTATTTTAAAATAATTAGATAACTTTTGTCACAAAGCAAAGAATCTGTATGATCGGGGCAGAAAGTAGTCTGTATGGGCTGTAGGGTGGTTGCCCCACACACCACAGGCCAATCCCTGGCATCCGATAGGTCCCCATGGCCCATCAGGAGTGATCCATAAGTGCACATTCAGGAGTAAGCCCTGAGCAGACAGGCGACCCCAAAATAAAACAAAAACAAAATTTTAAAAAAGTCTGTATACGACTGCTTTCAAATACATTTACTTTGAGAAAGGGTATGATACTCCCCTCTAAAATGCCAATTGGTAGGGCCAAAGTGATAGCACAGCAGGTAGAGCGTTTGCCTTGCACACAGCCTACCCAGGTTTGATCCACAGCATCCCATATGGTCCCCCGAGCACCACCAGGAGTAATTCCTTAGTGCAGAGCCAGGAGTAACCCCTGAGCACAGCTGGGTGTGATCCAATAAAGGTAGGTAGATAGGCAGGTAGATAGGTAGGTAGGTAGGTAGGTAGGTAGGTAAAGAGAGAGAGAGAGAGAGAGAGAGAGAGAGAGAGAGAGAGAGAGAGAGAGAGAGAGATGAATGAAGGAATGGATGAATGCATGCATGAATAAATGAATGAAATTGCCAACTGGGCCAGAAAAGTAGCTCAAGGGACACAGGAGGTCCGGCTCAGCCCCAGGTTCTGCATGGTCTGCCGAGCACCGTTGCGAGTGACCCCCAAGCACTGGAATAGTCTCTGAGCACTGGAGTAAGCCTGGAGTAAGCCCCGAGTAGCCCCCTGAGCACTGGCAGGTATAGTTTAAAAACAGCAACAGAAACAGGGGCATTAGTCTAGCGGGTAGGGTGTTTGCCTCGCACACAGCCCACCCAGGTTCAATTCCCTAGTATCCCATATGGTTCCCCCAAGCATCTCCAGGAGTAATTCCTGAGTGCAAGTCAGGAATAAACCCTGAGCATTGCTGGGTGTGACCAAAAAGCGAAAGTAAATAAACAAAATAAAAACAGCAACAGAAACAAAAACCAGCAATTATATATCAGAGAAATGACATAATTCATATATAGGATTTGATTCTGAAAAAAACTTCAGTCACACTTATATAGGTTTTTTTTTCCTGGGATAGGCCATTGGTAAAAATAAATAAATATGATGAAGGGCACATTCTTTATCCTTCTTAAAATTGTACTAAAATTAAGGGAAGAAATTAGGCACTTCTAACAAAACCAGTATTAAAAAATTCCACCAGGTGGGACTGTTGTTGGAATACTGAATACTTGAAACAACTGTACTGTGAATAACTTTGTAATTAACAGTGCTGAAAGTTTACAAAAAATTCCACCACATAATCTAAAAATTAGTTTTCACTTCTTAGTATTTATAATCTTCGGAATACAAATTTTGTCTCAGAGGAAAAAATACAGTTACCCAAGACAGAAGTTACATCTGTTTTGTTTTTGTTGGTTTTAAGCATTATTTAAAACCACTTCAGATACTTGCTACTTTAAAATGTCCATTGTACAAAAATTAATTTTTGGAAAAGATGAAATTTTAAACTACAATCTGGTAAAGGTGCAATCATTTGCAAGTATGACCCATTAAAAATAGTATTTTCCGGGGCCGGGCGATGGTCCAGCGGGTAGGGCGTTTGCCTTGCAAGCAGCTGGCCCATGCCAGCCTGGGTTCGATCCCTGGCATTCCATATGGTCCCCGAGCACCGCCAGGAGTAATTCCTGAGTGTAGAGCAAGGAGAAACCCCTGAGCATTGTCAGGTGTGACACACACACACACACACACAAAAAAAAAAACCAGTATTTTCCAGGGGCCAAAGTGGCAGCACAGTGGGTAAGGCGTTTGCCTTGCAAGCAGCTGACCCAGGTTCAATCCCTGGTGTCTCGTATGATCCCCGAACGGCAGCAGTAATTCCTGAGTGCAAAGCCAGGATTAACCCCCTGAGCACTGCCAGATGTGACCCAAAAGGGGAAAAAACAGTATTTTTCTAAACAATTTTCCTTTAATTAACACCTTCTTAAGGCACAATGAGCTTGAAAGTGAGGATGAATTTATGTATGTTTCTGCAACAAAATATTTCTTAAAGTTAAACTCAAATAAAATGGAGTTTACCTTTGAATTTTAGTATTTTGGTTCTATGAATTAAGTTATGATTTACTATTCATTCACCTTTTATATCAGTCTCTATTTCCATTATCTTTATTCAAAACTGCCTAGGCTTCTCATTTAGTAACAACTTCAATATTCAAAAAGTTATTCTTACTTTGATTATATTGTTAAAAGCTGCTTAATAATAAACACCATTATATCATTTCCTTTTTTTTAAAGAAAAAAATCTCTAGACCCCATAATCAATTATCTGATATCAAATCAATCATATAAATAAATACTGGTAATAATAGCATTCTTACAAAATTCATATTCCCTATTTTTAAAATAAAGATTTTTGGACCATGGGGCTCCCAGGAGGACAGATGGGTTTTGGGAGTGGGCCCATCACCTCTGGGGGGTCCCGAAAGCAGCCGAATGAGACTCGCCCACCACACTAGCCACCACCTTCCCTGTCCGGATGCTGGGATACTACCTCACGACTAGACTAACAGAGCAAAGCCAGTTCGAGCCCAGGTAGGCAGCTCCCAGAAGCAGGAATCGCTGGGAATTCGTCAGATGGAGTCAGGGGTCGGCCCTTCCCCCTCCATTTTGTCGAGCCTGGTGGCCCCGCCCAGGAGCTGCCCTGGGATGACCAGCCATAGCAAGCAGGGCCTCGGACACGCCTGGGCAAGCTGGAACTCCGCTTTCCCCAGGCTCAGCTGACCATGGGGCTTCCAGGAGGACAGATGGGTTTTGGAGGTAGGCCCATCACCTCTGGGGAGTCCCGGAAGCAGCCGGATGAGACTGCCCACCACACTAGCCGCCACCTTCGCTGTCCAGACACTGGGATACTACCTCACGACCAGATTAACAGCAAAGCCAGTTTGAGCCTAGGTCACATGGCCGCAGGCCGCGCAGGTCCATCCAAATAGTGGAAACAGTTATGTCCTTTAATGTACTGCATTCTACGGTGTGCAGGAAAGTTTGGTGGGAGGGAGAGATAGAACGGAGAGAAAAGACATACAGAACCCGCCAAGTAGTTGACGTATGGGAGGGGGAGGGAGGTGGGGACATTGGTGATGGGAAATGGGTTCGGGTGGAGGGATGGGTGTTGGAACACTGTAGAACCAGGACTCTACATGAGCATCTGCAATTGTATGTCTAAAATGGTGTAATAAAATTTGGGGGAAAAATAAAAATAAAATTTTTTAGTATATGCTTAATAGATCAACTATTAAATCATGAAACAAAACTACTGCCTGAAGTACCTTTACA
>JAJIBD010000961.1:40000-96512 GCA_021461705.1 Cryptotis parvus | reverse complement strand
CATTTTTGCAGATTGACAGTCTACCAGAAATAGTATCCTGGATTTACAGTGCCTGTGCCTCTTCATAATTTATTTTTAATTCCCCAGTGATTTATTATTTTGTGATTAGTTATCCTTGCCATGTTTGAGGCAAGCATATATTTAAAGTGACTTACCTCAGGCCAGATAGGAAACCAGCAGGGCCAGATCCAGAATAGTGCAGGGATTAATGCATTTGTCTTGCACATGGGGCACCCAGTTTTATCCCCAATACTATGTACTGTCTCCCCAAATAATGCCAGTAGTGATGCTTCAGCAAAGAGCACAGCTGGGTGTGGCCCAACACAAACAAATCAACAAAGAACTGAAGGGTTTGAGTTTGAAGTTTCCAGATTACCATTTTATCCACCCCCTTTTACCCTGTGGGAGTTTTAGCCAGATTAGATTAGATTAAGGACACAATACCTTTTAATTATTTTTGTGTCTCTCTCTTCACCAACTGGGGTCTAGGTTTAATTTATTCACAGTCTAAGGTCTCAGAAAAGTCTTGGCAAACAAATGGTCAATGAAATGTTTGTTGAATGAATGCTGAAAGTTAATAAGCTTGCTGTCCAGGTGAGATGCATCTCAGACCGGATGCATTTTCTTTTCAGTAAAAGGAATCCTGTGTTCGCATTGTGCTCATTGTTCTCTTGGCTGGCATCCCACCAACACTTTCCTGGTGTCCACTTTACTGAAAAAAGACTGTGATAATATTTTAAGACAGAAGTCAACCTACTGTTTAGGTGTGAATACCAGCAGCATGGTTTGTGCCTCTTGTTACCGTGTACAGGTTTTTACACATTAATCGGGGGAAAGGGAAAAGGAAACAAAAGGGGAAAGCAAAGGAACAAGAGGGAACGCTTAAAAAAGAGAGGGCAGGAGCAGCTGCACCTGGTTAGGAAGGCCAGCATGTACCCTCAGCCCCCTGCACAAACGGTCACACCCATCACAGAGGTGCTTACCCTTGTCAAGAAAGATGAATATTTCCCAGCTGGCCTCTCCCAAGTTAATGACTCTCACAGGTGAGTAATGGTTGGACTTAATTAGGAAGTGGACCTTTCTAGAGCTTCTTGGGAGGTTCATCAAGCTCAGCTTATAACTAGAAGATGGATTGATTTGTGAATAGTCGCTGTGTTATTTTTCCCAGAAGTCAGTCACCCTTTCTTTTTCTAAAATCTAAACTATTGATAATAGGGTTTTAGATTCTACTTTTTAGGAAGTTATAATTGAAAACAAAACAAGACAAAACAAAAACCAAACTTGGAAACATAATGCAGTGCCTAGGACAAGTTTTAAGGCTAGAATGTACAGGTTAGACTCTCTCCTTCCAGCACACGGCTGAGGTCTTGTCCACATGTGCCCTGTGTTTTGCCGTGGTCTGGATACTATACCAGCATGCCTCACACAATGCCTGGCAGTGAAGAAAGAGAAACTAGGAGGGGTGAAAGAGCAAATCAAAGGATAATCAAATGAAATTGTAAGCTTAATACTGAGGCAAAAATTCTCTCAAAGACAGTACTCACCTTTCAATAGGGATACTAGCACAAAGGATATTTTAGAACTTACAGAAAATAAGAATGTTTACTTTGTTCCTAATACTTCCCAATGAGTACTTAATAGTATTAACAAGCACAAGAAATACAGTCTTTTCCTCCCTATAAGGTCAACCAAGTGATATGAGAGCTCATGGTCACTACCAGTTAACCATGTGGTATGGACCTAAGACTTTGGTGCTCAGATTTCCCTAGGGCTATGGCCAGTGGTATTGGGAGGAGTGGCATGTGGTATGGAGAATTATCAGGACCTGAAGCAATATAGGCATGTGCTCTACCACTTGAGCTCTCTGCAGATCTCTTTATAGACTAATGAGTAAATAAAAAAAAATCAGCATAACCTGATCAATCTCACAGATACTGCATTTAAAACCCTACCTGTCCTCAGCTTGTGTTCCCCCTACATCATGCACTTCTCTTGAGAAAACCAGCTGCTCCTTTATCTCGTTTTCTTCTACCTCCCTATATTCTTGATCCTTTTTCTTCCTCCTCCATTTTCTTCTCTTTTAATTTTTAAATGATTTCAATGCTGCCTTTCATGGAGGAAATGCATATTCCTTAGGGACACCTCTACATGCTAGACAAACAAATATAGAATCCTCACACTTTTTATGTGAAGGACCGATAGCCCAGCTATCTAGATTTTTTTAAATCTTATGCTTTATATAGATATAATACTGATATAAATAAAACAGGAAAAGAAGAAAATCTGCTGCGCCATGAAATATGTAATCCCCAGGCAAAAAGCAACAGTTAAGGAAACCATTTGGGAGTTGATTATTTTGCAAATCAGTGCATTTCAGGAGAAAAGAAGAAAATGTGTTATATTACCTAAGTCCTCTCTGCAGTTTTGACTGGGCAGATTTCTTTACTTCCTGCCGGAAATTGTTATGAGGTGTTACTGTGAAGGAGGAGAGATATGTTCCAGCCCCTAGGCAAAGGCAGGGCCACTGGAGGTAGAGGCAGGGTGCTTTACCCTTGTACTCATAGCATGTTAAAGCACTCCGAGATAAAGGCTACTGTGTGTATGAATTATGATCATTAATGCAGTCGAACAGAAAGTGCAATATTACATTTACAGATGTCTGAAAGCTAGGGGACCTGGAATTTGTGGTGAAAAGTTGCTTGCTAGTGCTTTGAAACATCTATCGAGGGGCTTGGAGATAGCCTGAGGATGATGCAGGCAGTCACTGAAGATTTGAGCTGGTGAGGCAGAGTGTGTGAATATGTTTAATGCATTTAAATAGATTTTTCACCAAAACTTCTTAGTTGAAACCACAGCACAAATGTTTGGTGCAATTACATGAGTGCATGCATGTTCGGCATGGGTGAAAATAGAAATCATGTGCATATGTGTAGTATGCACATGTGATTGTGTATGCATGTATGTTTATGTATCAAAACTAAATACGAGTTATAGGGACATGAGATAGAATGGGGTTAGAAAATTAAAATGAAGCTGCAGCGTAACTATCTCTTGAAATGCGGTAACCCAGCACACTAAAGCGCTTTTTACTTTTCCTAAGCCTCTGCAGTCCCGGTGTATTTATAAGAAGGCGTTTATACAATTACATTCTAGAAGAAACACTCTTGTACTTCTTTATTCATCTCGCGCTATTCATAGTAGAATCTGAAACAACTAAATGCCGATACAGAGGACTGGTTAAAGAACTGTGGTTCATCTACACTATGGAATACTATGCGGTGTCAGAAAGGATGAAATTATGAAATTTACCTGCAAATGGATGGACATGGAGTCTATCATGCGAGTGAAATTAGTCAGAAGGAAAAGGACAGATATAGAATGACTGCATTCATTAATAGGATATAAATAGATACAGTGTTTTTAATAAATAGGGAAAGGTATGGCAGATTAAAACTCACTGAATATACAAAAGAGACTTAAGTGATAAACTCTAAATACGCGGGCTAGCCACAATGTGTAAAATAAGAGGGAGAGAGATGCAGGAGACAGAGAGAGAGAGAGGAGAGAGAAAGAGAGGAACCGGGGTCCTGCTATTAAGGCGGGTGGGGGGATGGGAGGGAGGGGTTCATTGGTGGTGGAAATGGGGGCATTGGTGGAGGGATGGGTGCTGGAATACTGTATTGCCAAGAACCAATTATGAACACCTTTGCAATTGTATGTTTCACGGTGGTATAATAAAAAAAAAAAAGAAAAAAAGAAAAAAATTACATTGTTAGATAAATATGGAAATATGGAGCAAATGATGAGATTTTCAGTCAACTTTAGAGAAACCCAGATAAGTGAAATGACCTGTTCATTTCTAAACCAAGTGTAGTGATTTCTGCCAAGGCCATGAGCTCCTGGGTGAGATGCATGTTCTTGGGGCTCTCATCTTCTCCCAGTGGGAATGACTGGCAGATAAGCCTGTGGGATTTCAGTTTTCATTAGAAAAGTTAATAAGATGTACAGTTTATTTTTTTTTTTTTTTTTTTTTTTGCTTTTTGGGTCACACCCGGCAATGCTCAGGGGTTACTCCTGGCTCTGCACTCAGGAATTGCTCCTGGTCTGCACTCAGGAATTACTCCTGGTGGTGCTCAGGGGACCATATGGGATGCCGAGAATCGAACCCGGGCCGCATGGGACGGCCGCGCAAGGCAAAAAACGCCCTACCTGCTGGGCTATCGCTCCTGCCCCAAGATGTATACTTTAGAGGAACACATAATGCCAGTACTGATCCCCATACAACACTAATGTCAGGGTTACTTTTCATTTTAGTTTATTCAAATAATTTTTCTTAAGATTTTCCCTTTCACACCCAAAGGAAAAGAACTAGCATATAATCCTGAAACATTTGTGCTGTGGTTTCAACTAAGAAGTTGTGGTGAAAGATCTGTTTAAATATAAACACCGTTGACAAACATTAATAATAGTTTAGCTGCTTTCGTTATTCCTCCGGAGCAATAAGTGAAAACTCCTTTAAAGCAGATGGAGAGAAGGAAGGACGGTTGATTTAGAATTATGATCTGTAGCTCCGTTTGGGTGTTACTGTGTAGGGTGCTAGTTCTTCAAGGAGTCAAACGGTTGGCTGAAGCCTTGACAATTGGTCTGATTTTATTAGCATATCTAACACCAACAGGTGGTCTGTAGGGATCCAATCCTTCTTGTGTTTCATCTTCAACTATTTCATCTTTATTTTATCCTATCTTCTTGTGTCTGAAAAAACTGCCAGCTAATTTTTTATTCTCTTTTCCATCCAACAATAACAAACTCAATCTCACTTTATATTTCAGTTAATCATTTCCAAGGCCATTCATTCAAAATGATGTGCATTAGGTGTTGCTTTTCATTGTCATTTCTAACTCTCTTCCACACAATTGAGGCCTTTGCTGAAGAACTGTAGGTAGCAAAGAAGCAGAGGAAGGTGACTGAGCCCTAAGAAGATGCATCTGATGGGCTCACCTGGCCTGTCTCAGACTCTGCTCTGCTACCGATTTCAGCAGCCTGCAGGAAGCCACTTCACTCCTCTGGAACTTGGTTGTTCGTTTTGGCAATGACCCATTTTCCCGATTCCCTAGTGTCATTTGTTGTGATTACCATCTGCTGTAAGTTGCTTTAAAGTTCACTTAGTGGGCACCTAGTGATTGCTATGGGTCGGGGGAATCTCACTCCCTTGTACAAAGTAAGAGATAAAAGACAAGTCCTTAGTAAATTTGGGTTAATCAAAGTATATGTATTTGTTCATCCACTTCACAGTGATCTGTGCTAGACACTAAGAGACTTGCAGCAGTCTTTTCCTTCAAGGCATTACAGATAAATAAATCTCTGTAACCTGGTAAAGAGATAAAGAACTTCTTTATCATGACATCACTTTTTTCTTAACTGGAAGACATTCAGGGGTTATTGGGAGGCTTCTTTGAGATCTGAGCTTGCAGGTCCTCAGACTTCCTACTCTTAGCGCTCATGTAGACAGGAGAACCTGGGCTACGGCCGGCCACATGCCTGGTTTCTAGAAGAGTCCCTTCTTTATTTTCATCTGACCCTTTACATTCAATTAGTGCCTCCATACTTTCCCCATCTGTTTCCTCCAGCATCCAGTAAAGAAGTACCCAAGGTTATTCCACACGGCCAGATCACTGCTTTCCATACTAGGCAGCTTGGATTGTGTGGTATATTCTTAGGTGACTGTTCCAGAGTCAGGGATGCTGTTTCATTTGCCAAGGCATCGAAAATCAGATGGGCGGACACGTAATGTAATTTGTAAAACGGCTGGACTAGAGCCGTTACCGACTTGATCCCACTGGATGTCAAAAGATCACGTGGCCGCCCACCTACAAGATGGTCAGACTTCTTCATCAATACCCTGAACGAATGGTTTGAGGCTCTTTGTATTCCTGAAGCAACCGATGCCATTGGGATACTCTGGCACGTGCTAGGGTCAAATGAAAATGTTACTGGCACCTGCTCGAGCAAATCGATGAATAACGGAATGCCAAGTGATCAAGTGATTCTTAGGTGATTTTGCGATTATCTTTTGTTTTCTCAGATATATCTCTCTATTTTAGAAATGAAGGCACAGGGTTTGCAACTATAGTGTCAACTTTTCAATGAGAGAGTTATGGCAGGAATTCTCACAGTATCAAATGAGAAATCTTTGTCTGTGGCATTGTTTATACAGTTTATAAAGGGAGTTGGGATCAATCTTAGTCTTATTTTATTTTAGGTTCCAAGACTCTGATTCCATTTATTTATTGTACCTAATGACCAGTTTTATTTCCATTGTAACTGTTTTTGGATATTTCTTCTATGTTTGATACTATTATCTAAGTGTTTTATTGTGACTGACAAACACTTGTATCAGTCTATTGGATAAAGGACTACCCTGCTTGAATCTAATTTTTCTCAGTGTAGAGTTTATTGCTTTTTTGACCTCATGGTCTCTATTTTGGCCTACATTGTTTCTTGAAGCAAGAAATTGGAACAGAAACTCAATTTACTTAGTATTTAGTTACTTTGGGAGGACTGCATTACTTTAAATGCAGTTTAAATCTAGTATACGACAGGATATTCAGATCATACTTCTGATCTTCCTATAACAAATTAACATTTCCTCTCCTGTTGCAGGACACCTAAGAGCCTCTGCATCTGCCCTGGATTGCCTCCTGCAGGTCACTTCATAGATAGGGGGTAGTTTAAATGTGGCAGTTTATCTGACCATGTATTCTGTACTGGCTGGTATAAATATTCTCTCATGCTACCACAATCATCGTGGGACTAGCTAGATCTTGCCAGCATATTTGCCTGGCCACGTTGGATCTCTAAGTAATTAGACCAGAGAGAAATGCTGTTTGCCTCCAAGCAAGCAAGCATGGCTCCCTGATAACTCAAAGGCAACTAAAATACAAAACTACCTTGAAGTAGACGAGACTCTTGTGAAGGCTTGGAGAAATATTTAACTGATGTTAGTATAGTCTTTGGTACAGAGGCTTGCCATCTCAGAAACCCCCTTCTCTACCATATAAAGACATTTCCAGGCAGATCTTGGCTCAAGACATTGAAAGGGCCTAGGTGAGGTGCTGGGAGAAATTACCTGAGGGCATTTGACCCTGCCTGCTTCCCATAAAAGTGGGAGGTCTGGAGTTGCAGGGGGATAAAACTAGGCTGCTCCCTCTCTTGCACTCTCCTTTTTTTGGGCACTATTTTGGGGATTGCACTCTTCTTGGGAGTCTTGTCTTGTCTCCTCTTTACAGGACCTTAACACATGGTGGCTGCCATCTTGGCCTACATGTGGCTGGGGGTTCTAGCCAGGAATCCTAAGCACAGGGTTTTTCCTATTGCTGATTTGCTGATTAGTATGCCTGAACCTGTGATCACTGTATCACTGTCTTCCCATTCATCATCGATTTGCTCGAGCGGGCACCAGTAACATCTCCATATGTCCTGTCTCATGCAAGTAGAGCCCAAGGATACCTGCTTGCTCGAGGAACATAAAGAGCCTCAAGCTATTCCATCAGGTCATGGGAATGAGGTCTATAATTGTTACTGGTATTTGGCATATCAAATACGACACGGGTAGCTTGCCAGGCTCTGCCGTGTGGGTAGCATACTCTTGTAGTCATCTCTAAATCCAGCATTTATTGATGAACCGGGCGGCCGCATAGGGCCACGGGAGCCAGGCTATATTTAGCTAATTACTTTGTATTTTCATCTTTGTTATTCTAGAGGTCAAAAATACATCTCAATTTATCTTGATTTATTGAGAATTAATCTTGAATTACTTCAAGTACTTCATAGTAATCTTGATGTAGTATGTTTCTAATTCCTCGACCTTCCCATAAGTCCTTGTGTATTATAGTTATATGAAATGACAATATATGTAATCAAGAGTCCTTCAATTTTGCTTAAATGGCAGTGTCTTTCAAAGAAAAGAAAAATAGTATGTATATGCATGCACATTTCTTTACTTTTATTTATCTACCATGTATTATCTCTCAAACATGTTATTTCATCCTATAACTATGAGTGGCAATCTGCGGCCACTTCACTCCAGTAAACTGACTTTTTATATTTCTATTACAAATAGAAATATATTTATATTTCTTATATTTATAGAATAAATAAATTCTATTTATTAATATTTAAATAAATGAAAATTTGAAAGAAATCATCAGTGAATCATTTGGCTGGGCCTTTCCTTGTCAAATTAATTTTATTATTTTCAAAATCTTTATATTTCAATTAGCAGAGTTCTGCTAGTGGTAACTTATCTTAGTCTTCTTTATCTGACAATGTCTTTATCTTTCATTTATGAAGCATAAATTCTTTGGATACATAACTCTTTTTTACTTAATTTTTTATTATACCACCATGAAACATACAATTACAAAGATGTTCATAATTAGTTCTTGGTAATACAGTATTCCGGCACCCATTCCTCCACCAGTGCCCCATTTTCACCACCATTGTACCCCCACCCCCTCCCACCCACCCCCCAGGCTGCCTCAATAGCAAGTAGTCCCGTTTCCTCTCTTTCTCTCTCTCTGTCTCTGCAACTCTCTCCTTCTTCTTTTTACACATTGTGGGTAGCCCTGCAGATATTTAGAGTTTATCACTTAAGTCTCTTTGTTTATATACAATGGTGAGTTTTAGTCTGCCATTACCATTTCCCACACTTAGTAAAACACTGGTATCTATTTATATCCTATTAATGAATATAGTCATTCTATATCTGTCCTTTTCCTTCTGACTAATTTCACTCAGCATGATAGTCTCCATGTCCATCCATTTGCAGGTAAATTTAATAATTTCTTCTTTTCTGACTGTTGCATAGTATTCCATAGTGTAGATGAACCACAGTTTCTTTAGCCAGTCCTCTGTTCTCGGGCATTTAGGTTGTTTCCAGATTCTAGCTATAGTGAATAGCGCAGAGATGAATAAAGAAGTACAGGTAGTGTTTCTGCTATGTGTTTTTCAGTCTCTCGGGTATCTTCCCAGGAGTGCTATTGCTGGATCAAATGGGAGCTCAATATCTAGTTTTCAGAGGAATGCCCATATTGTTTTCCAAAAGGGCTGGACCAGTCAGCACTCCCACCAACAGTGGATGAGAGTCCCTTTTCCCCCACATCCACGCCAGCACCAGTTGTTCTTGCTGTTTTGGATGTGTGCTAGTCTCTGTGGTGTGAGATGGTACCTCATTGTTGTTTTGATTTTCATCTCCCTGATGATTAAAGATGAAGAGCACTTTTTCATATGCCTTTTGGCCATTCGAATTTCTTCTTTTTGGAAGCTTCTGTTCATTTCTTCTCCCCCATTTTCTTGATGGGGTTGGCTGATTTTTTTCTTGTGAAGTGCTACCAGTGCCTGATATATCCTGGATATTAACCCCTTGTCAGATGGGTATTGGGTGAATATCCTTTCCCACTCTGTGGATTGTCTTTGTTGGATGTATAACTCTTGATTGACAGGTTTTTTTAGTCTTTACTGCAGTTCAAATATGCCATCCCAATTATTTTGGTCTACATTATTTTGATGTAAGATTAACTACTAATCACTTAATTAATCTCATATGAACTATGTCACCTTTATCTGGCTGCTTTAAGGAGTATGTCTTTGATACGATAATTTTAATGTTTTGATAAACTAATGTCTTATCCTTCTTTATGTCTACTGAGTTTTCCAGAGTTGTAGCTAACTACTTTTAAAAAAAAATTTTGGGAAGGTTCTTAGGAAAAATTCTTGTTTCTTTTCTCCTATTATTCCAATTATGTTTATTTCTTATCTGTTGATGGTTCTGTTATTACTCCAATTATCTTTTAATTTACTCTTCAAACTAGGCAATTCCTAAAAATCTATTTTTAAATTCATTAATTCTTCTGATTTTAAAATTATTTTTATATTTAGTTTTTTTTATTTCAGCAATTGTGCTTGAAGGTCTTGAATTTTCATTTTTTTTATAAATAACATTAATCTTTTGAGATTTACTAACTGCTTATTTCTTAAGTCAATTTTCCTGATTCTTTGAATGTTATACAATGTTATATAATGCTTGAAATATAGCAGTCCAACACCTGGCCCCATTTAGATTCCATTGTGTTGGACTTTATTTTTTGTGATGGTGGATCACATTTTTCAGTTATTTTGCATGCTTAGTAATTTTTGTATAAAACACGGGACCTACAGAAAATATAATAACTATTATCTTCCTATCATGAGGACTTTTGTTATTGCTATTTTTATTGTTTTATTAGAAAAAGGCAGGTGGCAGACAGGAAACAGGCTTGTCTACACCCAGGGCTCTGCCCCGTGGGCCCTGGATGGTTAATGGTCTGACATAGAAAAAGACTGTGTCCCTTGGGATGAACCCAAAGCCATGGCAGAGCCTGGCAAGCTACCCGTGGTGTATTTGGGGTTTTTTTTGTTTGTTTTTTTTTTTTTTTTTGCTTTTTGGGTCACACCTGACAGTGCTCAGGGGTTACTCCTGGCTCTGCACTCAGGAATTACTCCTGGTGGTGTTCGGGGGACCACATGGGATGCCGGGATCGAACCCTGGCCGGCACAGGCCGGCCATGTGCAAGGCAAATGCCCTACCTGCTGGGCTATAGCTCCGGCCCCGACCCGTGGTGTATTTGGTATGCCAAAAAACAGTAACAATAATGGACCTCATTCCCAATGAATGGAGACCTTACTAGCATCCGCTCAAGCAAATCGATGAACAATGGGAAAACAAGTGATACAAGTGATTAGAAAAATGATTTGCTTTCAACCAAAAATGAGGCCTCCCCTATGGCATATAGCTATTGATGCTCTGTTCAGTTCTTCTGACTTACAGTTGCTGAATATTTAGGTTTACCTTTGACAAATTCAGAAGACGGCAGGACAGGTCAGATTCATTTCTGGTCATTGCCTGTTCTTTTTGAAACCTTTATCAGATTTTGCCCTCACAGGTGCATGCATTATTGGTTCACAAGTAGCTTGGGCAAAATTTATCTTAAGAATGTTTGTTTCGGGCCACGTGCCCCTCGAGGTGTTGCAGGTGTAGCTGCATCCCGACTGCATTGATAGGAGATAGGCTTGTCTACACCCCCAGGGCTTTGCCCTGTGGGCTCTAGATGTTGGATGGTCTGGCATAGGAAAAGACAGGGTTATGGGATAAACCCAGAGCCATGGCAGAGCCTGGCAAGCTACCCATGGTGTATTCAATATGCCAAAACAGTGACAATAGAGATGAACTGGACAAGGAACAGACCAGATGCACAGCTGCACTGCCAGGCCCACATGGAGCAGCCCAGGGAGTCTCTGGGGAATTGGCTAGTCCCCGGCCGAGATCAACGTAGCTCCTTGGGTAAAGCAGTCATGTGGGGGGGAAGCCACGCTGACAGGAATTGGAGCAGGGATTAATTTGGGTTACTCCCTCTCCATGCCAGTTCGTAGCTAAGGGCTCGCAGCCTCCACAGCCAGATGAACTGGACAAGGGACAGACCAGATGACCAGCTGTGATGATGTGTGGCTATGCAAGAGGCTTAGATAACAAAGTAGGCTAGGACCAGGTCCTTCCCAGGATCTTTCACATCTGTAAACCATAATGATCATTGTAGTTCTAACAAACTGGGAGGTTGATGGAGAATGGGGAACTATAATGTCACACTAGAACTCACTACTGAATATACACATAGATAATTGCATCATAAACCGTAAGGCAAGTCACAAGGTGTAGGAGAAGAGAGAGAGAAATACAGAGACAGAAACAGAGATAGAGAAAAAGATGAGAAACTCAGACATATGAGGGAGAGCTCCCATCCGGCTCTCCCCTAGTTCAGCTGACCATGAGGCTCCCAGGAAGCAAGATGGGTTTTGGAAGTGGGTCCATCACTTCTGTAGGGCCTTGGAAGCAGGTGGATGAGACTTGATCACCATAATAGCCACCATTATCATGCTCTGGACCCCACAGCTCATCAGAGCCCATGCAAGAGACATGCTGATCTCAAGACCAGCTCAGACCAGCCAAGTTCAAGCCCAGGTAGGCTGCTTTTGTAGGCAGAAGTCACTGGGCATTACTGGAGATGGAAATGGGGTACCCCTTCCCCTCTCTGACCCATCCTGGAGGCCTGGTGGCCCCACACACGAACTGCCTCGGGGCTCTTGGCCATGATGCAGAGCCTCAGAAGCACGGGGAGAGCTACCTAGCTCAGCTGACCATGAGGCTCCCAGGAGGCAACATGGGTTTTGGGAGTGGGGCCCATCTCCTCTGTAGGGCCTCGGAAGCAGCTGGATGAGACTCACCATAATAGCCGCTATTTTCATGGTCCGGACACAGTACATCAAACTAGTGGAACCAATCATGTTCTAGAATATATTACAATCTACAATGTTTAAGAAAGGGTAGTGAAAAGGAGAGAGAGAGAGAGAGAGAGAGAGAGAAAGAGAGAGAGAGACAGAAAGAGAGAGAGAGAAAGGAGATAAATAACCTGTCATGGAGGCAGGCTGGGGGAAGGGGAGGGAGGTGGAGACATTGGTGATGGGAGATGAGCAGAGATGGAGGGATGGGTGTTGGAACACTGTAGAACCAAGACTCAAACATAAAAATCTTGTAATTGTATATATAAGGTTGTATAATAAAATATTTTTTTAAAAAAGAATGTTCAATAAACTCTAAATATCTGCAGGGCTAGCCACAATGTGTAAAATAAGAGGGAGAGAGATGCAGAGACAGAGAGAGAGATAGAGAAAGAGAGGAAACTGGGGTACCTGCTATTAAGGCGGCCTGGGGGACGGGAGGGGGAGGGGTACATTGGTGGTGGAAATGGGGCACTGGTGGAGGGATGGGTGCTGGAATACTGTATTACCAAGAACCAATTATGAACACCTTTGTAATTGTATGTTTCACGGTGGTATAATAAAAAATTAAAAAAAATAAAAAAAAAAAAAAAAGAATGTTCATTTCATTGTATTTGTTAATTTCTTTTTTACAGATTCCCATTTCTATCTTTCTCATACCTTGTTCTCTGCACCTTTTTCCTATAAGGTAACTAACACTTTTTGCCCTTGCAGATTTATTGGAAAACATCCTCAGGCAAGATAACTGCAAACTGTCAATTTTTATATCTTCTGATTATAGTTTTCATTCTTCAATTTTATTTTTTTGGGGTAAAGAGGAGACTCCTAAGTAGTGCTCATGAGACCCAGAGCTTACCCAGTGATTCTTTTCCAGCTGAACTGGTGGGTCAGTTCTAGTGCCTAAAGATACAGTGCTGCTAAGGCTGTGCAGTGCTGGTGCTGGGGATCACTAGCCCAGCCCAGCATTGCTGGGGGCCTCCAAGTAGTTTTTATAAGTAAACTCTGCACAGTTTTTTCTCCATGTCTATAAATAACTTTCTTCTTACATTTTTGAATCATGGCTAAAATACCTTTCTGTGGGGGGGCTCAGGTAGCCGCCCTACTTCACTCTCCTTATTACAAATATCTGTACTTATGCCTTTAGTTTTTGTTTTCTTTATAGTATGATAAATTCCATGAAAGGTGGTATAGTCTTTGTTTATTGCTGGAAATGCAGGACCTAAAACAATGAGTGTTTAAAACCCTTTTGTTATATGATTAAATAGAAATTTAGAGTACTAAACCCAATGGACTGGTTCCTCACTGGTGCACTCAGGAATATCTTCTGTTTTTACCTGACATCTCATAGTCCATCGTAGAATCTACCGTCTGGAGCGAATCCTCTACCCTGTGCTCCTTAATAGGATTTTGGGTTTAAGTGAAGAGGTCATTTTTAATTAAGTGGCACTTTGTAGAGTATCAGAGGGAGAGGTTCCTCTCAGAGAGGATGAGTCTGGTCGGCCACAATGTGTTTGTCATTTGCTCTCTTGTAGCTCAGCGTTATGTTTTGCTTCCCAAACTGTGCTGCATAAGAGGAGAGTGAGGCTTTCCTCCAAATTCCATTTTGTAGCAAAAATCCGTTGGGGGAGGAAATTAAAAGGAACTCAACTACCCACTGGCCAGAGGCTTTCCCAGAGAGAGAGAGTCTCTTTACTCCTTCCCTGTAAATTGTGCACTTTAGTCGAGTGCCTAAGTATGTGCATTTTCTTTGCTTTACCCACTCTCTGAATCTGTTCTGAGAATATAGTCTTGAGAAAATGTGTTGTATGTGTAATGTGCTGTTGTGACTATCTGTAGTAGATGTTTGTCTGGACCTAGTTTAGTCCTCTATAAAATGTATACAATTATGGAGATGGGCAGTGTTGTGGAAAATGACCTACCTTGCAGTCACCCAAAACAAGCCTTATAAGTTCTTCTGCTCATTAAAACGGCCACCTACCAATCAATGGTTGTTTGCTTTTTCCCTGTGTCTTTCTTTGTCCACCTGCTAGCAGGGGAATAGTTTCGGTCCACCTGCTAGCAGGGGGAATAGTTTCGGCTTAGGAAAGTTTCGTTGGAGTATGCAACCCAAAAGCATACAACAAATATAACATTTAGGCACCTGCCAACTTAGGGGCCCAAATGCATTTTACTTAGGTCAGGAGCTCATTAAATAAACAAACCAAAAGTACCAATTTCCCTTTCGACCGGATAGTTGCTGTCTTTTTCATTGCAGCTGTTTTTCCTCTTTCCTTCTCACTCATGGCTGCATTCCCATTTTGGACAAGAGATGATTATCTATCAAGTGTATAATACCATTAGGGGGCCTGGAATTAGAGACAGTACATTCATATGAAATATAAATAATCATGATTTTAGTCTTACAATTTTTCGATGTGCTTGCTATTTTCCTTTCGACTTTGAGGTACTTGTATGAAGAGTTTTCTATAGGTGTTACTAGCTGCATGTTGGGAATGTTATATATTTAAACAGTTTGCAGTTAATTAACAGTATTGACTTGGAACTAAATCAGTGGTCTCACACATCTGTGCTCCTCTCTTATCTGTCTGTGTATTTCGATGGCATCTATCACTATGGTATCTAAGTGCTCAGAAAACTTAATTAGGCTAATTTCAATTTCCTCTGTGAGGGAAAAGGGTATACTTCTCTTCATCACCCCCATTGCCAGAGCCTTCTAGAAGGGAGTCATTATTATTCCTCAAAGAGAAAAGCAATTGAAAGAGAGCCCTGAGCAAGAAACACTATTTTGTACCTTACTTGAAAGATGGAGTTTGGAGCTCCTAGAAGTGCTTTCAGATTGTAACTGGCATGAGAAATGCAAAAGAGAGATCAGTACTAAAGAGACTGTGAATATGATGAGAGAGGAAGATTACTGGATTTTCCTTGCAAGCTCTGGATTGAAGAATTTGCCAGTGGATTACACTGGATTGCTCCCTCACGGGTATCCTCGGCCATCACCACCTGACAACAGTATGGCTTTAATTTATCAAAGAAGCATCAAGACAGAGTTTTCTTTCCAACAATGAACAAGAGTTGTTGTTCCCCTGTCCAATTGTCTCTGTTAACATTCCGACATCTTAATTTCCGTGTTGTGGAAAGTAGCTTGATTTCATTGGTTTTCAATGCCTTGCCTGCAGCTAGAGGTATGGATAAGGCACAGCAAAATCATTATGAGCTTCATTTTGCGATTTGAGCACACACAGGCTATTCTTCAGGATTGAGTCCAATGGAATAAAATTGCGCACAAGCAGAGAATTGCTGTCACAAAGCAGAGCGTGTTAGGTGGAAAGGATCCTGATGGTCAACTATGTTTGCCTTAACTGAGTCAGCAGCTCCTGTAATCAAGTCAATGAGAAGAGAATGGGGAAAATCATCTTTGTATTTCTTCTCAGTCACACATCAAATACTACCTAGCTAGCTATTACTATGCTTTAAATATACAGGTCTTTTTTTTTTTTTTCACTCTTAGGAGGCTTTAGTGGGAGTATTTGACTGAGAATGCTGAATCAAGTTCATAGAACAATCCTGAGAGGAAATAAAGTATTTTGGACTTTATAAAGAGAACGAAAGGACTATGGCATTATCGAACAGTGGGTTCGGAGGGATTGACACCTACGTGGAGAGGGTGGCAGTGTTTAGTTCTCAGAGGAATCTAAATCTCTTCTTGGCTTTGGAGAAATATCATGGAGACCTTCAAAACCCTGGCCAGGATCATTTCAAAGCTGGTATTGACCATAGAGCATTAGAGAGTTTTTACAACTAAGGATGTGACAGGAAGATGAGGGCTGACAAAAACCAATCCTCTAACAATTCCAAGACATTGCATTGCAGCAATGGAGTCCTTCCAGAGCAAATATTTTGGAAAGGGTGCTGAAGGTGTCAGTGCCAGAGTGGAAATGAGTGCAGGGTAATGGACACACAGATACAGGGGAGCTCAGACTTCCTTTGCCCCTCATTCAAAATCACTTAGAAGAACACAATTTGCTGGACATGTCCTATGAAGCATCCTCAAGTAGATAAGCACTTTAAAAGAAAATCTCATTCTTCAAATAAATGCAAAAATGTTTTTTAACCATGGATATTTCCTTGACTCAGCTGACCTAAGTTTGGAAAATTCAAACTAATTTCAAAATTTCTGTAGAAGGGTATAAATCCCCTCTGGTTGCTTCTATACCAAAAGCCGCATTATAAATTAATTTATAAAGAGCAGTGATAACTGTGTGCAGTAAAATGTAGAGCGGCTAGTCTCTTTGTCAAAGAACTATTGGCTAATCTCATCTGATTTTCTAATCTAATCAGTCTAAACTAAAACAAGTTATACTCAGATCCTCTTCAATACCTTGGGTAATAAAGGGTTAATAGCTGATCTCAATATATATTTAAGATTATTTTTTCACTTCTCTATGGTGCAAACTTGCTATTACTCTCAAAATTAATGTACATATTTTTAAGTTATTTAAGTCCTTAGGAAAGAATAAGAACAAGCAAATTATCAGGTCAGATTTTGAGTCTGTTAGGGTGGGAGGAAGAAAGAAGTTCCAAGATTCAGTGAACTATGGTATGAATGAGTTAAGCAAATAACATTCTTTCCTACCTCAGTTCTAGATATCACAGAAAGCCATTATATCACTTTCATAATCTAACACTAGAGAATAAAATTTTGTAATATAGAACCTTGGAATTTCAATATTCTTTGAGCAGGTCATTTTTGTTGGATCATCACTAGTCTCTAAATATTGGTGTTGCCCTATCAAACTTGGAAGAGGAAAAGCAGGCCAACATATTTGCATCCATAGACTACTAACTATCCTTCAGTTTGACAGAGGAAGACGCTGAGAAATGCTTAGTTTCTTCCCAAATCATTCTTAGGAGTTGTTGATTCCACAACTCCTCACTCTGTCCCCACAACACACACACACACGCACACACACACACACACACACACACACAAACACAGAGACCAGATAGAAAAAGCCAGGAGTTTTATTAGTCCTTCATACTTTAAGAATGTAAAATAAACAGTCCCTACTAATATTTGATGATTCTAGAGAGTATCAGTATTTCAGGATGACCTCACAATTTGATGCCTTCCCTGGAGAAAGCAATGCAACCCAGTTAATACTTTAGGAGTTAGGCTTAAAAACTTGTTGTCCACTGATTGTCTTAGATCTGTTTTTATTTAAATGTCAGTTTTGCCTATGAGGGATTTAAAATCCTAATGAGAAAATGCATTCATCCAACCCTCCAGTATTATTTTGTGGGTTTTATTAACAAGATATGTTTAAAGTCATGCTTACCTGAAGATAAACTTTATTCTAGTTTTATCACAAGGCACTGCGACTCTTAGAAGGTGCACTCACTCTATGGAACTTTAGAACCATTCACACATTCGTCTATCCAACTATGCATGTATTTAAAAGAATTAATAAGAATTTACTGGATTCTTTTTCTTTGTATTAGTTACTATCTTAAGCAACAGGTAAATGAAATCAACTTGGTTTATACTAAAGTTGTTAAGGAATGTATAAAGGGCAGTTTTGGAAGAGTGATGACATTATTTTGGCCAACATTCCAAGATACATTTATGTGTTAACTAATATAAGATCTTGTATGTGTGGAGCTTATGTTATGGAGCTTGTATGGAGTTTATATTAGGATACATAAATGTAATGATTTGATTTCCTTATATAATGTATGTTACTTTAGTTATGTTATGGATAGTTACAACTGTCTTTCAACAGATTTATGTAAGACTTTTAGAGCGGTTTTAATTATGATGGAATAACAAATATAGTTTAATAAATTTGGAAAATAAATATAATAAACATTTGTCTTTTTATATTGGAAAAACAAAATGCTAACGAAATAGAGTAACACTCAAAAAAGGGAACAAATATTTCCAACACAGTTAAATCCTTAACAGTTATTTAAATTATGCTAAGTAAATGAGGCCTGATAAAAGGTATACTAAATACTGTATCCAATTTTTTGTTTCTTTGGTTCTTGGGCCATGCCTAGCAGTGATCAGGGTTTATTCCTGGCTCTATGCCCAGGGATTACTCCTGGACACCATTTTAGAGTGCTGAGAATCAGAGCCAGGTTGACCATATTAAAGGCAATTGCTCTCCCTCCTCCTACTATCTTTACTACCTCAATAGCATATCTATTAATGTGAGGTAATAGAATAGGTAAAAATTGGCTATAATGATTGAAATGAGAAAAGTGATTGCATATAGACATGGGGGGTGGGAGAGTATTGATAAAGGGGCCTAAGGAAGTTTCAATGAGGTGATAGAACTGTGCCAAATTTCAATTCAGGTGTTTGCTATACAGCTGTGTTAAAATGTTGTGTTATTTTTAATGTTTTAATACTAATCTTGCATTAGTATTAAAACTAATAATCCACCCAGCAGAAGAGCTGATCACAGCTTGGCTCACGCGGCTGCTTTGCGGATGCATGGTTTATCAATAAATGCTTATTAAAATGATGGCTATCAGAAATATCCTGCCCCTCCTGCAGGTGTGTCCGCGGTGCTTAGGTGCATCAGCAGATGGCAGACAGGAGACAGGCTTGTCTACACCCAGGGCTCTGCCTCATGGACCCTGGGTGGTTGATGGTCTGACATAGAAAAAGACTGGGCCCCCCTGGGATGAACCCAGAGCCACGGCAGAGCCTGGCAAGCTACCCATGGTATATTCGATATACCAAAAACAGTAATAATAATAGACCTCATTCCCAATGAATGGAGACTTTACAGGTGCCCTCTCGAGCAAATTGATGAGCAATGAGAAGACAAGTGATACAAGTGACAAGTGATCAAAAACACCAAATACTTCCTATTGACATCACTTAATTCCTATTATTTTATCTCACTTAATTTAGAATCCCAGACTCAGAATATTTTTCTTCTTATTAGCAAACTTGTGGTCTTGGGAGAGAGAGTTTTATGAGAGAGAGGCAACAAGGTAGAAAAATATGTGTTTCTTCTTAAATATTTACCTTTATAGGGGAAATAGTAAGGGGTTGTCATCATTAGAACACATTTCAACCTTTATGTATCTGCAACTACAGCTGACTTTGTTTTTATGTAAATGTAAGTGGTAATAATTGCCTTTGTGGGTTTGTGAATGTGTGTCTGTACCAAGCAACACAGATAAATTAAAAAAAAAAAGAAGAGGCATAATTAGCATTTGAAGAACTGGATTAAATTATTTCAAGAATGTCAAATTATAGTCATTTATGATAAGAAGATATATTATTGATTATGTTCATGTGTATTAATTGGCACTCAAGCCATCTGTATCATTTACTCATATATTTTTAATGGGGATCATAAATATCCCTCTGCCAGTGAGAGCAGAGCCATACATCAGGAGAGATGACAATCTTGGGGCCATCTTTCAATGACTTGGTATTAAACGACTGAACGCTTTCTGGAGATCATTAGAGTTTTATTTTGAACTGGTTTTTGTGGGGTGTTGGTGTTGTGGGGAGAAGAAAGGAGGGCTCATCAGGCATTGATCCCAGGGCCTCAACCATACCCCCAACACATAGCTGTAATGGATTTTTAAAGCATTCTATAAAGAGTTCATTGTAAGTATAGTAAACACTGATCTATAAGTGAAGTTTTATTTCCAAAAGCCAGAGTTACCTTTGAGGTTTTAATAATACACTTTGTTCTAGAACACGCGTCAAATTTTAGTAGACCTAGAAATAAAAATGGGAGTTATTATGAATCCATTCAGTTCCCATGTCACAATATTTTTCTCTAACAGTTGTGCACATATTTCTTGGAATTCATAGAAAAGTTGCAGTTCCAATATTAATGAAATTCAGCCCACTTTCACTCTGATCATTGTGTCAATATGTCACTGTTATCAGCCCTGCCTGAACAGAGCTACCAAAAGGTGATTTGAAATGAAATCACATGTTGAAAGAAAATGAGAGTGTGATTAGATTGGTCTCCTTGTAACCTAGGAGCGGTAAAGAACTCTTTGCTTGGCCAGCACAACTCACCTTGCCCCTGGCTTCTGGGAGCTTCTCCAAGCTCTGTGGTCTTTGCCTAGGCTACTGGGACATTAGCATTTTTGAAGTTTCAGAGACGGCTGTTGACAGCCTCAATTTGTGGCAGAGAGGCGACCACTGACATATTAAGAAGCAGAAATGATTTTTTACATAAAATATAAGCATAAGTTTATAACATTCACATTATTGTTTGGAGTTATTTGTTCAAGTGTAAGTTTGTTTACAGTCACCTGATCAGCAAAACTGAGACTAAACCATAGGGGTAGAATGGGGATAACATCCTTTTCCCATTCAGAACCTGCACTTGTCTCATTTGGAAATTTCTAATTTTAGACAAAGGGGATTCCTTGTCGTAGTGTGGCTGGGTGTGTTTTGTTTTTTTAGTCCAGAGAGTGGGTTGGATTGAACCCAGTACCTCCCAGATGCAAGGCATGCTATATCACAACTCCAAAGAGACTTGAAGCCAAGAGAATGGTTTCAGATTTGATGAGAACAAATAAACGACCTCTCATTTCTGGTGTTTACCTCCAGGTCCAGTTAGTGGTTTGATGTGACAGGTGGAGCATCAGATTGCTTCTCAGGCCTGATGTATGCCACAATCACCTGGGGAGTATTATTGAAAAATTACTGATGTTCTGGTCCCACCCTCAGAGAATCTGTTTAATTGGTCTAGGGTGGAGCTTGGAGACAGTCATTTTTTAAGAGCTCCCTGGCTGATCTTAATATGAATCAGGGTTGAAGACCCTGATTTTACAAACCATACAGCAGTAACAAAAAGTAGCTAAAATGGGACAGAGTATAGCAAAGAACAGGGTGGTGAGTTGCCTCCGTAACTCCAAGAATTCATAACAAACTAATGGAGGCATAAACATGAATAAGACATTCCTGAGTCTACTGGGGCTTATGGGCCAGAGAAAAGGAGTCACAAGCTCATGACTGTAGTAGAAGGTAAGTAAATGCTGCTGTCCAAGTAGGGGTGGGAAAGGTTTCAAGACTGCCCATAAATGAAAGAAAAGTAAGCATCCCTGGGTATTAGCTAAGCAAAAGATAAAATAATGATGCAATCAAATCCCACTTCAATATTCCTCTGGCTTATGATATTAATTTATTTGATATACAGGACCATGATAGAAAGTAGGAGTTACCTTAATCATGGACTGAATGCTTGTGAACCTCAAAATACGTATGTTGAAACTCCAACTCCAAGAGATGGTATTAGTACCTGGAAACAGCCTCAATGTTTAGGTTTGAGTGAGGAAGTGAGAGTGAAACCTCCAGAATAGGATGAACATCCTATCAGGAGACTCAAGTTTGCTCTCTGTCCTCTGAACAGCAGGAGAAGGCCCACATCAGAACTCTACCCTGCTGGCATGATGATCACAGACTTCCCAGCCTCTGCAATGTGAAACTTTTCTGTTGTTAATCTCACCTAGTCTGTGCTATTTTGCAGTAGCAGCCCAGGTAAATTAGACCTACCATTCATTTGATAGATGAGGATGCCAGAAATACAGAAATGTGGAGGGGGTTGACTTTCAGTCATATAAGGTACACTAGTACCCATCCCTTCACCAGTGTACATTTCCCACCACAAGTGTCCCCAGTTTCCCTCCCAATACCCCCCAACACACATACCTGCCTCTATGAGAGGCACTTTTCTGTCTCCGTTTCTGGCTCTGTCTCTCTTTCTCTCTCTGTTTTTCTTTCCTTTTTGGGCATTATGATTTGCAGTACAAACACTGAAAGGTTATCATGTATATCCCTTTACCTATTGCCAACACTCAGTTCTTGTGCTGATATGACTGAAACCCAATCATTAACACCTTTGTAACTGTGTATCTCATTGTGAATCAATATGTTTTATAAAAAATGTGGAGGAGATGCTTTATCATCATATCTTCGGAGGTAAAGAAAGGAGCACTTGCAACAGATCCTGTCTAGGTGCCTAATACAGCATGATTTTACTTAGTGTTCCTGTACAATCCTATACAAAAGGCCTTAAATTATTTGCTACAAACCGAAGCTCAATCTCATTCAGTGACTTGCCCAAGACCAAATCACTGCTTTTTTTTTTTTTTTTTTGCTTTTTTGGGTCACACCTAGCAATTCTCAGCGGTTACCTCCTGGCTCTTCACTCAGGAATTACTACTGGTGGTGCTCAGGGGACCATACGGGATGTTGGGGATTGAACCTGGGACAGCCACATGCAAGACAAATGCCCTACCTGCTGGATCATCACCCAGCCCCCAAATTGCTGCCTCTTAGGTGCTAAAACTAACATACTCATTGCTTACTGGTTGTAGCACATTAGTACAAACACATGGGTTATGTCTCAAAGTCTAGCAAGGACTTATGAAGCTGGGCATAGTGTTTGAGATTGAAGAGATGGTAGAGTAAGGCATTTGCCTTGCACACAGCTGATCCAAGTTCAATCCCCCAACACATATGGCACAGGAGCATTACCTAATCACAGAGTCAGAAGTGAGCCCAGAGCACATTATGTGTGGCCTTAAAACCAAACAAAACATTTTTAACCAAAATGACAATTTTTAAGGGGGCGTCTTGGCCCTTGACCTGCACCATAGAAAATATAGTTCTAATATTTATCAGGTGTTGCTTGGTTTCAAATTTGTTTCATTAATAAACTAGAATGTCTCTTGTTCCCTAAAATATAGAAATAGCATCTACCCTGCCTTGGTTGTTGTTTATGAATCTGTTACTGAATTAGATTTTGGATCTACCTGCAGTTGAGGGTCAAAAAACCAGAGGAGAGGACTAGCTGGTCAAACTACTGTCTGATGAGGCAGGATCTTCTGGGCCCAACTTGTTGAGCTGTGCTGAGCAGCCAGACCCTCACTTGAACACATGGAGAAGGAACAATTTTTTCCCTCTGCCAAAAAGGGAGTTATAATATTTATAAGAATGTTTCCATGACTGTCGGTAATATGATCTTGGACTTTAATAAATGCAGATCTTGAAGAAGTAGATTTAGTTGAGAATACTTTAGACAGTATTGAAAGTATCTTGAGTATAATTTAGTGCACAGGTAATATAATACTCAGCAACACTTGTGATTAGAAATTAATGGTATTTTAACCAAAACGGGCTCACTGACACTGTTTCATAATCTATTAAATTTCCGCTTTTGTACTTTAGAGTAGAAAAAATTCTTATGCTTAGCCCACCATTGGCCCTCAGTCACCTTAAAGGGTAAATAATGTACAGGCAAGCAAGTCATTAACCAGTGTTGGATGACAGGCTTAGCTAGTCTGGGAGCTTTGCTGTTTTACCCATTCACAGCTTAATCTACTTACATGTTCTTAAGCCAAGGTTCATTCTAATGAGATCTCTCCTCTATGTAAACACTGATAGAGGGTGAGGCAGTTACAGAAGTCACCTTGACTCTGAATAACTTCTGACTTATTATACAACTATGACTTCTAAGTTTTCTAGATTGGGCACAGCTCCTCTTTATACCCACTGCACCCAGCGTGGAACAGTTGGACTTTACTAGGAGATTACCATCCTGGCTATGTTGAGACTATCTTTAAGGTTATAGGAAGGATCATACTAGTTTTCCCTCATGCAGGCGAGTGTGACCCTTTCAGTATATGAAGAACAAGATACTCAGAAATCACCTTGGTGCAAATAATAAATAAGAAGGCCCTTGTGGGTACCATCTAGATTATATGAAGCTCATGAAATTAGGATGTATTACTTTATACCAGCCCCCCTCTCTCTCTCCAGTGTCTTACCCTTTGTTTATACCTATAATAGGGTGTGGCTCCACCCTCCTACAAACTGTTTAGGGTTCTTTGTTGACAGGACACTCCCTGTCCACAGTTAGCATTACTAACTAAGGAATTTGATGTTGGAAGACTTGCTGAGAAGAGCATATAAAACTTGAGCATGTGTGGACAGCAAGCTGAGCTTCTGATTGAGCTTTCCAGCCTTGTGATTACTGCATGAACAAATTCTGCCTATCTCTCACCAGAGTCTATCCTTTATGCTCAGGAGCCAGGGCTCTCGCATACATAAGGAACCAATTTCAGTCCCTAGCACTGCTCACCCTCCCTCCCCCACTGCCACCAAACACCACCAGGTGTAGCCCCAAAGGCCCCCAGCACCACTGAGCCTGAGCAGCATGACGTCCTTTGTCCCTGGCATTAAATTTCCACACTGGTTTGCTGAGAATTTCTGTGAGTGGTCCTTGGGTTCCCTGAAAACCACATGAGAGGCTCCCTAAATGAAAACAAGTTATATATCATCCAAACAATATGCTTTGATCCCACCAAAGCAAATACTTCCCCTCCACTTATTAGAGTACCTTATCTCATTCATATCTGTGTTGGTTCTTGGCTACCATAATAAAGTAACACAAATGGTGGGTTTACACTATAGGTAATTCATTTACTCACATTTCTGGAAGTTGGAAGTCCAAGATCAAAATATCAATCAGAGTTGATTCTTCTGAGGCCTTTTTAAGTTTTACAAAGAAAATGGCCTTCTCCCCCTTTTTCCTCACATGGTCTTCCTTCTCTATCAGGCAGACCCAAATCTCCACTTCCTACAGTCAAAATTAGGCATACCCTAATAACCTCATTTTAACTGAACTCCTTAGTTAACGACCCCCCTCAGCTCCAAATACAATGACATTCTGTGGTGCTAAGCATAAGGAGCGTGAATTCATTTCTGCCTCTAACACTCTCATGGCACCTCTCCTCTGCACTGTGTAGAATCCCCGATTGCTTGCCTGTCCTTTTCCCTCCATTGAATGTCAGGCAAAGAAAGGAGGCGGGAGTAGGGTAAAGAGTAAATGAGTAAAGGAGCAAAGCAAAGGAAAACAGAGGCTTTATTAAAGAGTAATAAAAAGTAGGACAGATTTTACTAAGAATAAAAGAGACAGGTGAAATGATCATAAAACCAAATAACAACAAAATGACTGGTTAAATAGGAGGCTGTAGAGAGATACATAACTGACTCCGCCAGGAGTAGCTAGGCATGAAAAAGGAGGCTTTGTGCATGCACACATCCTCTTAACAGCAGTTAGAAGACATGAAGAAGGTAGCTTTCTGTCTGACTCTGAACAGTATGTTTGTGTCAGAATAGACATGGTCTGTTTTGCCTGAAACAGTCCCCCAAGGAAGACATTCAGTTCTGAGAAGACTATTAGATGGTTCCCTGAGCTCTCCAGCACTTCTCAAGCTTCATGCCTTTGTTCCCCTCTCTCTGGAGGCCCTGTGCGAGCAGCACTTTCTGTTGCTTCCTCCAAGTGTGCAGTGCTGTGATGCAGACCTCTCAAAGTCACCCTGCTCAGCTGGGCAGTGTTTCAAGGGATCAGGAAACCGTTTTCCATCCCAGGAGCCAGCCTCAAAGTTAGAAAGTTCTGTGGTTTGGTTTGGATTTCGCTCATTCCTACAGAGCTTGGTCTGCCAATCTCTACATACATGTCAGCATAAATAGCAACAGATGTACCTTCAACATGTAAAACCTCCATAAAATATAACCAACTCTGTTTTTCCATTTGGGATGAGTCATTAGCCATATGTTTGTGATACTCTCATTTGCAGATCTGAGGCACACGGTTTACCTTGCAGGAGACCAACAACTATTTCTTTTTAGGAGGTTCCGTCCTGCCTCGAGAATTGATTGAGCAACGCCTTGGTCTTTTTCTGTGGGTATCTTGAATCAGCCTGTGGGAAAATATATGGTATTTTCTTTACATGAGTTGCATCGAGTGCCTGGGCTCTGCCCTTGGAACTATTCCTGGCAAGAATACTTGAAAACCTGCCTTGGAGTTTAGAGTCATGTGACTTCACAATGACTGGCCTTGTACAAATGAATATGCTGATTTTAGGAGACTGCTAGGTTTTGCTACATCAGAGACAGAAATGTGGGCACTTGGCAAGGTTGTGGGCAAGTGCAAAAGTCAGCAATGAATGGATACATTTTTCAGAGAGAAAGGAGGGTCCTTTGTTTTTGTTTTGTGTGACTTATGTAGAAAATTATTTTACTGCATTTAGTTCTCTGAAAGTAAGTTGTTCTCAATTTTACCTCCTACCAAACATAGTGTCAGGGAATTGAATTCTCTTCTAGAAGAAAGACCAAAATTTTCATGGTGAAAAATATGAAAACACACAAAGATGGTATACATATATGTCTCTATATATCACTGTATCACTGTCACTGTCTTCCCGTTCATCATCGATTTGCTCGAGCGGGCACCAGTAATATCTCCATGTCCTGTCTCATGCTAGCAGAGCCCAAGGGGATCTGCTTGCTCCAGGAACATAAAGAACCTCAAACCATTACATCAAGTCATGGGAATGAGGTCTATAATTGCTACTGGTATTTGGCATATCAAATACAACACGGGAGGCTTGCCAGGCTCTGCCGTGCAGGTGGCACACTCTTGTAATCACCTCTATATACAGCATTTATTGATGAGCTAGGCCGTGATAGGCTCTTCTGCTGGGTGGAGTTCTGACAAGTGGGGGAAGTCCGGTTGTGGAAAATGGCATCCCTCATGGAGTGGGGGTCATCTGGCTTATTGTGAGGCTCTGCTGGGGTGGCGGGCCAGGGCTAGAACCTGCCATCCCTCCCGGGTACCTCATGAGCGGCTGGGCACAGGGAGAGCCGGTAGCAACTTTGCCCCATGTCTGTGAGTCTCTGGATCAGCATACCTGGGTCGGACTTGAAAAAAGACTGCTGCAGGGTAGGTCCAATGAGCTGGGCTTGGATTCCTGGCACCACATATGGTCAGTAGTGATCCCCATACTGGTATAGACCAGTCTCTATATATACATATACATATGTGCGTACATATATATATATATATATATATATATATGTGTGTGTGTGTGTGTGTGTGTGTGTGTGTATCCATGCATCCATGCACTCATTACCCAGATTCAATAGTTAGGAACATTTTGCCACACTTGCCTTATTTGTCCCATTTTCTTTTTTTCTTTCTTTTTATGTCCTTCAGCTACTTTTTTAAAAAAAGATTTTTTATTATAACACTGTGGGAAGTCAAAGATTGTCCATGACTTACTCAGATCTCTTTGGTAGCCATGTTCACCTGCCCACATACAAAATTCCTAGGATGGATATGTCATGTCCAATGTTCTCCCTTCTGAAATCCGACATGCCATTTTGTTGGTAAAGAAGCTAATAGCACCCAGCCAAGACAAAGTCAGACCCAACACATGAAGAATTGGCCATCAGTACTCATCAATACGCTGGCTCGGGTCTTCACACTCTACCTGCCTGAATGCAAGGTTCCCTCCCAATGGAAAACCAGCAGGAGAGTTCTACTGTTCAAGAAAACATCCAACATCCATGACATTGGCAACTATCGCCCCATCTGCCTGTTGTCTGTCATCTACAAGCTGTTCACTCAAGTCATCCTGAACAGGATTGGCAGAACATTAGGTGAAGAACAACCATGCAAGCAAGCTGGTTTCGAAAAGGACTCAGCACAATCGACCATATCCACATGGTAACCAAGCTCATTGATGTTTGTAGAGAGTTTAAGATGCCACTCTGTCTCACATTCATTGATTTAAAGAAAGCCTTTGATTCTGTGGAGACCGAAGCAGTCATCGAAGCCCCTAGCCAAGCAGGACATTCAAACCCAATGCATCAAAATCCTTCATGAGCTGTATTACGGATTCACCACCAGGATATCACCATTCTACAAGGAAGTGATCATTGATGTCAAAAGAGGGGGTTCGACAGGGTGATACCATTTCACCAAAACTCTTCAGTGCCACCTTCAAGAACATCATGCGATAATTAGAATGGGAAGGAATGGGAGTGAAGATAGACGGTTGGCAACTACACCACACAGCTTCGCTGATGACATCATTCTAATAATACCAAACATTAACCAAGCAACACAAATGCTGGCTGACTTTGACCAAGAATTCCACATGTAGATAGGTCTACAGCTGAATCTCAACAAAACAATGTTCATGAAAAATGAACTAGTTCCAGAGGCCCCATTCACTCTCAATGGAACAAACATCTCTGAATGCAGCAGTTATGTGTACCTAGGTCGAGAACTCAACGTGATGAACAACCTAAAACCTGAGCTGCGCAGGAGGAAGAGAGCAGTATGGAATGCCTTCAAGAGCAATGAAGAAATAGCTAAAAGGACAAAGAACAAGAACCTTTGGCTCTGGGCACAGCTATTCAACTCCACCATTCTCCCTGTATTCACATATACCTCAGAGACCTGGGCCCTAAAGCAGGATGAGAATGCTATTCAGGTCTCCCAAAGAGGAATTGAAAGAGCTATGCTTGGAATATCACACCTCACTCAAGTGAGCGAAAGAACCGGAGTTCCATTTCCATCAACAATCTAGAGTCAGGGACGCTGTCTCATTTGCCAAGGCGTCGAAAATCAGATGGGCTGTACATGTAATGCGATTTGGAGATGACCTCTGGACTAGAGCTGTTACTGACTGGATATCATGGACATCAAAAGATCATGTGGCCACCCACCTACAAGATGGTCAGACTCTTTTGTCAAGACACTGAACAAGCAGTTTTAGGCTATTCATATTCCTGAAGCAAGCATATGCCATTGGACTACACTGGCACATGATAGGGTCAAATGGAAATTTACTGGCACCTGCTAGATCAAATCAATGAATAACGGGATATCAAGTGATCAAGTGATTAAGTGACCACTGTGCAATATATAATTAAAAATGTGCATGATTGGTTTCAGAGATACATTTTTCCAGCACCCATCCCTTCACTAGTGTCCTATTTCCACCACCAATGTCCCCAAATTCCTTCCCCCTCCCCAGCCTACCTCTATAGCAGGCACTATTCCCTCTCACTTTTTTCTCTCTCTCTCTTTTTCTTACAAATTGTAGTTTGCCATACAGACATTTAGGGATTATCATGTCCCTTAAATCCTTTTGTGTACATTGAATGTTCAGTTCTAGTGTGGCATTTACATTTCCCACAATTAGGAGAACTCTGATATATATTTACATCCCACTAATGAATGCAGTCATTCTATATATGTCCTTTATCTTTTAATTAATTTCATTCAGCATGATAATCTCCATGTCCTTCTTGCATGTAAATTCTGTGACTTCATCTTTTCTGACAGCTGCATAATATTCCATTGCTTGATGTACGAAAGTTTCTTTAACCATCTTCTGTTCCGGGCATTCAAGTTTTTTTCCAGAGTCTGGATGTGAAGTGCGATAGTGTTCTCTGTGTTTTTGGTCCAGGATATATTCCCAGGAGTGGTATTGCTGGGTCGAATGGGAGCTCATATCTAGTTTTTGGAGGAATGTCCATATTTTTTTCAAAAGGGCCGGACCAGTGGCACTCTTACCAACAGTGGATGAGAATCCCTTTCTCCCCATATCTTTGCCAACACTGGTTGTTCTTTTGGATGTGTGAGTCTCTGGGCGAATTTTACTTTTTTGTTTTGTTTGCTCCTGAGGATTAATGATGAAGAGCACCTCAATCCTTTTGCCCATAAAATTTCTTTTTTGGAAGATTTTGTTCATTTCTTCCCCCATTTTTGATGGGATTGGTTGTTCCCTTCTTATAAATTTCTAAGATTGCCGATATTTCCTGGATATAAATCCATTATCAGATGGGTATTGAGTGAAATTCTTTCCCAGTCTGTAGGCTATCTCTATTTATATCACTTGTCACGATATCAATCATCAATTTGCTTGGCAGGTGCCACTAACATTTCCATTTCAAAATGCGTAGCAAGGCATCTGTTACCAGGATATGAAGAGCCCAAACCATTCATCAGGGTCTTAAAAGAATCACCATCTTGAGGTGGGCCGCCGTATCTTTTGACATCCGTGGGATCCAGCGGTAATGGCTCTAGTCCAGCAGTTGTCTCCAAATTGCTTACATGTCAGCCCCTTATTTTTGATGCCTTGGCAAACAAGACAGAGTCCCTGTCTCTGAACAGTGAAGGAGGTCAGAATTCATTCCTTCTCCATTGAGTGAGGCGTGATATTCCAAGCATAGCTCTTTTGATTCCTCTTTGGGAGACCCAAATAGCATTCTCATCCTGCTTCGTAGGGCCCAGGTCTCTGAGGCATGTGTTATGCAGGGAGAATGGTGGAGTTGGAAGATCTGCCCGGGCCGGAGGTTCTTTTGTCTTTTTAGCTATTTCTTTGATGCTTTTGAAGGCATTCCATGCCACCCACTTCCTCCTGCACAGCTCAGGTTTTATTTTGAGGTGCAGAAACTTTCAGTTTTATATAATCCCAGTTGTTTTTTTGCTTCCACTTGCTTTGTGTGGTGTTTCCTCTGGGAGCCTTTACATTCGATCTCAAAGTGTTTTTCCTATGTTTTCTATGTACCTTATAGATTCATGTTGATGTTGAGTTCTTTGAATCATTTTGTTCTGACTTTTGTGCATGGTGTTAGAGGAAGGTATAAGTTCATTTTTTACATGTAGCTACCCAGTTTTCCTGGAACCACCTGTTGAAAGGAATTTCTTTTCTCCATGTAATAATTTTGCTCCTTTATCAAAGATTGCGATCATATCTTGGAGAGTGTGAGTCAGGATATTCAGTTCTATTCCATAGGTCTACAGGTCTGTCTCTATACCAATACATGCCGTTTAATTATGTTGCTTTGTAATAGAGTTTGAAGTTCAGAAAAGCAATAACTTCCATCTTATTTTTCATAAGGATTGTTTTAGCTATTCTGGGGTTTTATTATTCCATACAAAATTCAGGAGTGCTTGGTCAATTTCTTTGAAGAATATTGTGGGTATCCTTATAGTAACAGTACTAAATCTGTATAAAGCTCTAGGGGTATTACCATTTTTATATGTTATCTCCCAATCCATGAGCAAGGAATAGGTCTCCATTTCTTCGGGTCCTCTTTGATTTCTTGAGGCAACATTTTGTGTTTTCTTTGTACAGATCCTTTTTATTCTTAGTCAAACTAATTCCTAGGTATTTGATTTTCTGTGGCACAATTGTGAATGGGATCTTTTTTTTAAATATCCTTTTCTTCTTTCATTATTTGCATATAGGAAAGCCATTGACCTTTGGGTATTGATTTTGCACCCTGCCCCTCTACTATCAGAATCTATTGTTTCTAGGAGTTTTTTGGTAGAGACTCTAGGGAACTCTAGGTATAAAAATCATATCATCTGCAAATAGTGAACAGCTTGGCTTCTTCCATGCCTATCTGAATACACTTTCTTCTCTGATTGCTATGGCAAGTACTTCCAGTACTATATTGAATAGAAGTGTCGAGAGGGCAACCTTGTCTTGTTCCCGATCTTTGGGGGAAGGTTTTAAGTTTTTCCCCCATTGAAAATGAAGCTTGCTGTGGGGTTGGAGTAGATGGCTTTGACTATATTGAGGAAAATTTCCATCAATTTCCATTTTATGAAGAGTTTTTATCATGAACAGGTGTTGGATTTTGTCAAATGCTTTCTTTACATCTATTGATATGATCATATTGTTTTTAGTTTTCCTCTTTTTGATGTGATACATTATGTAGATTGACTTGAGGGTGTTGAACCATCCTTGCATTCCCAGGATGAATTCTACTTGGTCATGATGTATAATCTTCTTGATGTGTCTTTGGATTCGATTAGCTAATATTTTGTTGATGATCTTAGCATCTGTGTTCATCAGGGAGATTGGTCTGTAGTTCTCCTTTTTTGTGACATCTCTGATTTGGGTATCAGAATGATATGTGCCTCATAGAACATGTATTTGGAAGTGTTTCTATTTCTTCAATTTCCTTGAAGAGCTTGAAAGGACTGGCTCCTCTTTAAAGGTTTGATAGAATTCACTGGCGAATCTGTCTAGACCTGGGCTTTTGTGTTTGGGCAGACTTTTGAATACTGATTCCATCTCCTCGACCGGTTATAGGTTTATTCAGGTATTCCAGATCTTCTTGTTGCAACCTTGGGAGACTATGGGAATTCAGGAATTTGTCCATTTCTTCTAGATTCACTTGTTTTGTGGCATACAGAGTATCAAAGTAATCTCTGATGATCTTTTGAATTTCTGTTGTTATTATTGTGATATTCTCCTTTTTCATCATTTAAAAGAATTATTTTATCATCTTTTTTAAGTATTTTATTATACCACTGTGAGATATACAATTACAAAGATACACAATTAAAAAGTTCATATTTGGGTTTTGCTCATACAGTGTTCCAGCACCCATTCCGCCACCAGTGCCCATCTCCCACCACCAACTACCCGGTTCTCTCCCCCCACCACACAGCCCACCTCCATGGCAGGTTCTTTACTTCTTTCCCTTTCTCTCTCTTTCTCTTTTCCTTCCCTTCCAGACTATGGATTATAGAACATACATTAAAGGGTTGTCATGTGTATCTTTTTGCCTCTATTTAATGCTCAGTTCTAGGTTGGTATTAGTATCCTCGACAATTGTTAGCACACTGTTCCATTTCCACCTTTGACAAGACCTCCTGATACAAAGTCTTGTTTCACTTGACCTTGGATATTGGTTTCATAATATGTACATATATATTTATGTCATGCAAATAAATGCAGTCATTCTGTATCTGTCTCTCTCCTTCTGGCTAATTTCACTCAACATAATCTTCTCCATGTCCATCCATATATAGGCAAATTTTATAACTTCATTTTTCCTAACAGCTGCATAGTATTCCATTGTGTAGATGTACCAAAGCTTCTTTATCTAGTCATCGATTCTAGGGCAGTCTGGTTGTTTCCAGATTCTGGCTATTGTGAATAATTCTGCTATTTCTGATTCTACTTATTTGATTTCTCCTTTTCCTTTTTATGAGTCTTGAAAGTAGTTTGTCAATCTTGTTTATTTTTTCAAAGAACCAGCTCTTGGTTTCATTGATATTTTGAATTGTTTTTTTTTTTTTGGAATTACATTTCATTGATTTCTGCTCTACGTTTAATTATTTCTCTCTTCCTGCCTGGGTTGGGCTCCTTTTGTTGGTCGCTTTCTAAAATCTTAAGCTGTGAGGTCAACTGTTAATGATGGCCCTTTCTACTTTCATGACTTATGTTTGCAGAGCTATGAACTTTCCTCTTAACACTGCTTTCACTGTGTCCCACAAGTTCTGATAGTTCAGGTCTTAAGTCTGACTCATTTCCAGTAATTTTTGGTTTCCTCTTTGATTTCTTTTTATGATCCACTGGTTGTTCAGCAGTGAGCTGTTCAGTTTCCAGGTTTTTGGTATAACTCTTTGTTTTTGTGTGCAATTGACTTCTATTTTCAGTGCATCATGGTCTGAAAAAATAGTTGGCATAATTTCTATCTTCTAGGTTTTATGGAGGTATGTTCAGCATGTGATCTATATTGGAGAATGTTCCATGTGCACTGGAGAAAGATGTGTACTGTCTTTTTTTGGGATGGAAAGTCCTATATCTATCTACCAGCACTTCTATTTCTTCATTCAGGGCCATTATTTCCTTGGTGACTTTCAGTCTTGTCGATCTATCAAGCACTGATTGAGCGGTGCTGAAGTCTCCAAATACAATTGTGTTACTGCCAATGTCTTCTTTGAGGTCTATTAACAGTTGTTTAAAGTATTTTGGTGGCCCCTTGATGGGTGCATATATGTTTAGAGAGTGTAGGGTACTCTAGGTATAATATCATATCCTCTGCAAAAGTGACTGCTTGACTTCTTCCTTGCCTATCTGTATGCCTTTACGTCCTTTTTTTCTCTGATTGATCTGGCAAGTGCTTCCAGTACTATATTGAATAGAAGTGGTGACGGTGGGCAACCTTGTCTTATCCCTGATCTTAGGGGAAGCCTTTAAGTTTTTACCCATTGAGAAAGATACTGTGGGCTTTTGGTAGAGTTTCAGTCTTGTCGATCTATCAATAATTGAAAGTGCAGTTTTAAAATCTCAAACTACTATTGTGTCAATGTCTTCTTTGAATCCATTAGCAGTTATTTTGAGTACTTTACTAGATCCTCGTTGAGTGCTATATGTTTAGGAGTATAATTTCTTCCTGATATATGTATCCTTTGATTTTTAAGAAATAGCCTTCACTGTCCCATATAACCTTTTTCGGCCTGAAGTCTATGTTGTCAGGTACTAGTATGGCCACACCAGCCTTACAGTAGCTCCTTCAGTCCTTTTTTTAAAGTTGGTTTTGAGTCTGTGAAGTTCCTGAGCTGTTTCTTTTCCATGAAGCTGTGTATCTTTCCTTCAAATCTGAAAGTGAGACTAGCCAGGTAAAGAATTCTTGGTGAGGTCTTCATTTCATTGACTCTTCTCACAATATCCCACCATTGTCTTCACTCTCAGAATATTTCATCTGAAAAGTCTGCTGAAAATTTAGGGATGCTCCTTTGTATGTGATTTCCTTCTTTAGTCTTGCTGCTTTCAGTACTCTATCTGTAGTTTTTGTCATTCTAATTAGGATGTGTCTTGGAGTATTCTTATTGGGATTTATATTAGCTGGTAACCATCAGGCCTCCTGAATCTGGGAGAAGCATTCTTTAGTTCCAGGAATTTCTCAGCAATGATGGCTTTAACAGTTGATTCTTCATCAGGGTTTCCTTCTTGCCCTTCTGGTATCCCAATGTTCCTTATGTTATTCCTTTTTGGTGTCATACCAATTATCTCTTGTTGTCTGTTAATTGTGAGTCTTTTTTCCATCTTCTGCTGTTGTCTAGAGAGTCTTTGGACCTTGACTTGGAGATCATTGATTCTTTCTTCGGCAGTTGTTACTCTGCTATGGAGGCCTTCCACTGAGCTTTTCATTTCACTTATCACGTTTTTAATATCTGTCATTTCTGCTTGTGTTTTTGGTCTGTATTTTCCTCATATCTGCTCTCATGTCCTCTTGTTTTTTATTTATTTTGTGTTCCATTGCTTCTTTGAGTTCTTTATGCATTCTTTAATAGTCCCTCTGAAATTCCTTATCAGAGAGGTTATGTAGCTTATCATTATTGCTTGGTTCATCTGGGCTAGTGACTTCACTCACTGAGCTTGGTGGAATTCTGCATTTTTTTTATAATTACTATTGCAGTTTGCAATTGTATGTTTTTGGGTGGCTAGATAGTACAGTTAGTAGGTGCCTGGATTGTTTGCAGAGTTTGGTGTGGGTGGCAGATGTGTGTGCAGATGCTAACATGTTCAAGCAGTTTTGAATTTTGCACATGTCCCCCTTGTGGATGTTGCTGGCTTTTACACCTGAGGCTGGGTGGGTGCACTGGTGCAGAGGTCACACACCTGACTAGGGGGAGAAGATCGTTGCTGGATTTGGGAGGGAGAGGTCCCAGCAGAGGTTCTCAGGTTCAGTTATTTTTATAATAAAATCTATTTTTCCACTCTGTGCCTCTTTTTCTAAAAAATATTTTATACCACCGTGAGATATACAGTTACAAAGATGTTCATAAGATGTTCATATTTGGATTTTGGTCATACATTGTTCCAGCACCCATCCCTCCACCAGTCCCCATTTCCCACCACCAATGTCCCTGATTCCCTACCCTCCCTAGCCTGCCTCTGTGGCAGGTTTCTTTTTTAAAGTATATTTTATTTTTTAATTAAACATTTTATTATACCACCGTGAGATATACAATTACAACGTTATTCATGTTAGGAGGTTTCGGTCACATAGTGTTCCAGCACCGGTCCTCCACCAGTGCCCATTTCCCACCACCAATGTCCCCAATTCCCTCCCCCCCCCATGGCCTGCATAAATGGCAAGTTCTTTATCTCTTTTCTTTCTCCCTCTCTCTCCCTTTCTTCTCCTACACAATGTAGGTTGCACTACACACACTTGGAAGCCATCATGTGCATTTTTTGCCTGTATTTAATGCTCAGTTCTATGTTGGTATCAGCCCTTTCGACATTTATTCACACATGTTCCCTTCTCTGTTACCTAACCTCTGGCTCCCTCACTTTTTGCGGTAATTTCCACTTTTGGTAAGACCACCTGATATATTTATGTCATACAAATAAATGCAGTCATTCTATGTCTCTCTCTTTCCTTCTGACTAATTTCACTCAACATGATCCTTTCCATGTCCATCCATTTACTTCATTTTTTCCTAACAGCTGCATAGTATTCCATTGTGTAGATGTACCACAGTTTCTTTATCTAGTCATCAGTTCTCGGGCATACTGGTTGTTTCCAGGTTCTGGCTATTGTGAATAGTGCTGCTATGGAAATAAAAGTGCAGATTGTGTTTCCGCTGTGTGTTTTTGGCTTCAAGGGTATATTCCCAGGAGTGGTATGACTGGGTCAAAGGGAGCTCAATTTCTAGTATTTGGAGAGATGTCCATATTGTTTTCCAGAAAGTTTGTACAAGTCGACATTCCCACCAACAATGTATGAGAGTCCCCTTTTCCCCACATCCACGCCAGCATTTGTTGCTTTTACTCTTTTGAATATGGGCCAGTCTCTTTGGTGTGAGGTGATATCTCATTGTTTTGATTTGCATCTCTCTGATGATTAGTGATGATGAGCATTTTTTCATATGCCTTTTGGCCATTCGAATTTCTTCCTTGTCAAAGTTTCTGTTCATCTCTTCTCCCCATTTTTTTGATGGGGTTGGCTGTTTTCTTCTTATATAGCTGTACCAGTGCCTGATATATCCTGGATATTAACCCCTTATCAGATCGGTATTGGGAATATTCTTTCCCATTCTTTGGACTGCCTTTGTTTCTTAGTTGCTGTTTCTTTCGAGGTGCAGAAGCTCTTTAGTTTCATGTAGTCCTATATGTTTATGTTTTCTTCTAGTTGCTTTGTTAATGGTGTTTCACCTTTGAAGATACCTTTAGCTTCAATGTCGTGGAGGGTTTTTCCTATATTTTCTTCAATGTACTTTATGGATTCAGGTCTGATATTGAGATATTTAATCCATTTTGATCTGATTTTTGTGCAAGGTGTTAGAAATAGGTTCAAATTCATTTTTTTACATGTAGCTGTCCAGTTTTCCCAGCACCACTTGTTGAGGTTTTCCTCACTCCAGTTTGGACTCTTTGCACCTTTATCAAAGATGAACGGATCATGTCTTTGAGGGTGGGTGTCAATAAGTGGTAGGTTTCTTAATTTCTTTCTCTTTCTCTCTCTCTCTTGCACTCTCTCTCTTCCTTCCCTTCCACATTGTTGATTACAATACATACATTAAGAGGTTGTCATGTGTATCTTTTTGCCTGTATTTAATGCTCAGTTCTAGGTTGATATCAAACTTTCAACAGTTATTAGCACACTGTTCCATTCTCTATCATGCCTAGTTTCTGACTCCCACATGTTTGTGATAGTTTCCACATTTGACAAGACCTCCTGTTCCATGTTTCACTTGACCTTGGATATTGGTATCATAATATGTACATATATATACATATATATTTATGTCACACAAATAAATGCAGTTATTCTATATCTGTTTCTCTCTTTCTGGCTAATTTCACTCAACACAATCCTCTCCATGTCCATCCATTTATAGGCAAATTTCATAACTTCATTTTTTTCTGACAGCTGCATAGTATTCCATTGTGTAGATATACCAAAGTTTCTTTATCCAGTCATCAATTCTCGGATACTTTGTTTCCGGATTCTGGCTATTGTGAATAATGCTGCTATGAACATAAAAAGTAGGAATAGTGTTTCTGCTGCATATTTTAGGCTTCCCAGGTTATATTCCCAGGAGTGGTATGGCTGGGTCAAATGGGAGCTCGATTTCTAGTCTTTAGAGGAATGTCTATATTGTTCTCCAAAAGGCGGTACTAGTCGACATTCCCACCAACAATGGATGAGAGTCACTTTTTTCCCGCATCCACACCAGTATTTGTTGTTCTTGCTCTTCAGGATATGTGCCAATCTCTGTGGTGTGAGATGGTATCTCATTGTTGTTCTGATTTGCATCTCTCTGATGACTACTGATTATGAGCATTTTTTCATATGTCTTTTAGCCATTCGAATTTCTTTCTTGTTGAAGTGTCTGTTCATTTCTTCTCCCCATTTTTTGATGGGGTTGGCTGTTATCTTCTTGTAAAGTTTCACCAGTGCTTGATATATCCTGGATATTAACCCCTTATCAGATGGTTATTGGGTGAATACTCTGTGCCTCTTACAGGGGCATTTAGACCATTGAAATTGAGAGAGATTATTATTATTGTCAAGAGATTTTGTGCCTTCTGTTTAAGCTTGTGCTTTTGGGGTTTGACTTATATTAAATTAGACATTTCAGTTCTTTTTTTAAACTTTGGTTGTGAGTCTATGAAGTTTTTTAGCTGTTGCTTATGCATGAAGTGGTGTATCTTCCCTTCAAATCTTAATGTGAGTCTAACTGGATAAAGTATTCTTGGTGAGGCCTTCATTTCATTGAGTCTTTTCACAATATCCCACCATTGTCTTCAGGCTCTAGTGTTGCATCTGAAAAGTCTGCTGTGATTCTTAGGGATGTTCCTTCTTATGTAATTTCCTTTTCTGTTCTTGCTGCTTTCAGTATTTTATCTCTATCTATGATTTTTTGTCATTTTAATTAGAAAGTATCTTGGAGTATTCTTATTGGGATTTCTTTTAGCTGGTACCCTTTGGGCCTCCTGAATCTGGGAGCAAGCACGCTTTATTTCTGGGAACTTTTCAGCAATAATGGCTTTGACAGTTGCTTCGTTGCTTCTTCAACTGGATTATCTTCTTGTTCTCTATACCCCAATGATCCTTATGTTATTCCTTTTAACTTCATCCTGATTATCCCTTGTCTTTTCATTTATTGTGAGTTTTTTGTCTATCAGCTACTGTTTTCTAGAGTTTCTCCACATTGTCTTGGAGCTCACTAATTCTTTCTCAGTACTTGTTACTCTGTTGTGGAGACTTTCCAGTAAGTTTTTAATTTCACTTACCACATTTTTAATATCTGTCATATCTGCTTGTATTTTTGTTTGCATTTTCCTCATTTCTGCTCTCATATCTTCTTCTATTTTATTGACTTTGTATTCCATTGATTCTTTGAACCTTATGTATCCTTAACAGTTCTTTCTTAAATTTCTTATCAGAGAGGTTATATAGCACCTTATTATTGCTTGACTCAACAGGGCTGACAGCTCATTCACTGAGCTTGGTGGAGTTCTGCGTTGCTTTACCATTATTACCTTTTGCAGGTTGCAAGCTGTGTGAACTTGTGTGGATAGATAGTAGAGTTAGGGTGTGTCTGTTTCCAGAGTTTTGTGCAAAGAAAGAAATGTTGGTCCTATGTTCACTGAAACCTTGTGACACTATATACCAAGTAATTCTCACAGATGTTATTGTGTCTGCACAGTTTTGAATTTTTGGGATGTGAGGCCTGAGACTGGGCATGGCAGAGTGATTGGAGGTCAGTGGCGTGGTGGGGAGGGAGTTGTTAGGTGTCCCAGAGTCGGTTTGACTTGCTCTTGGCTCTTAGCCCCTTTGTAATGTTCCCAGGCTTTGGGCTGGGGCTGGGGTGGGGGGGGTTGTCCACAGCGCAGGGGATAATCAAACCTGAGATTGGGGGTGGAAGAGCAATTGGAGGGCAGTGGCAGGGAGAGGGAGGCTGCAGTCATCCCAGTATTGGTTCAGCGCTACCTTAAGCTACTTTTTAAAGAACCCTGTCAGCAAGTCAGATGATTTCTTACCCCAACACATTTACAAATTGAGATACTTTCTAACAAACTTAATACAATTATTGCAACTAAAAATTAACAAAAATACTTAATAGCCTACAATGTCAGGTCAGCACTTTGGTTTCTTTGACTTGCTCAACTACGAAGTTTTAATTGGCTTATTCAAACCTGAATCAACCAACATCTATACAATGTGTTTGAGTGTTCTGTCCCCTAAGTGTCTTAAAATCAAATAGTATCCTTGTTTCAGGGTTTAACTCAGCATAGATCTTACACTAGGTCTTGGGTGTTAGTGCCTGAGAAGGTTAAGAATGAGATAGAAAATTGAGACAGGCCAACAAAATATTTCTCTATGTGTTATTTATATAGTCATCTAGAGTTTAATTCTGTAATGTGTGCTTGGAGAAAATCTGGGTAAATATGAAGTATTCCACCAAAGGTTAGAAAGCTGGTGTCTTTATTTCCATCCCTTGTTGGTTACTTCTAGGCTGTCTGTTGAGGACTGAGTGAGCTCCTGGGGTAGGAGAAGAAGGACCGTGATAGAGAAACAGAGAGGTCCAGGACATTCTGTTGGATATTGTCAGTGTGGACAAAATTGGTTCTGCTAGGAACTCAGCCACCCTGGGATGTCCTTCTTACTCTCTCTTTCCCTCTATCTCTCTCCTGCCTTCTTTTCCTTCTTTCTTCTTCCCTTCCTATTTCCTCTCCATTCATCTTGCCATTTATCCATCCATCCTTCCTTCTTTCCTCAAGCTCCACTTTTCATGACATTGACTGTGGTCCTGTAAAGTGTTCCATATTCTGAAGATGTCTTATTGTTTCCTTTTTTAACTTTCCTCATTGATATATCTCCCCAAGCTTTCTAAGTACAAAGATTATAGTTAAAAGCTTGAAGAGGGAAGAATGCTCCATGACTGGTGTTCTTTCTACAATCTTATGGCAAGGTTCCTGGAGAGTTTGCATCGAATAGAATGAGCCCTTACTTCAACTAGGCAGGAGACAAACATCTCCCATCTCTACCTTGGAGATTTCAGTCCATCTTCTTATTCTATGGGAAAGGAAATTGATGACCAGAGAGATCATTGGCCATGTCATCCACATTTGCATTTATATCTCATTTCCATTTATTTACTAGCCTCCAACAACATATTCCTAGCCCTAAGCAGTCTACTCAAACCTCAGCCTCTCTTAAACACATCAGTAACTGTTGTGTAAATCTTAAAAATCCTCTCAGTTTGCATTTTATATATTGTTTCAGCTGCATTAACTATTTCTGGCCTCACTATTCCTTTTAGAATGCCCAATTTTATCATCTACTCATTTTCACTCTCTAATCTTTCTGATTAACTCCACATAATCTCACCCATTTGTCTCTTAAATGTGTTTTCCAAGATTTGAGATATACCTGAAAAAGATACTACATTTTAGAGGAAAATTCTATTTTAAATTAAAAAGTTATTATAGGAGTCAATATATAATTCCTATACTTGTGAAAATGACAGAAGATTAAGAGAAGTGGGTAAAGACAAAAATGTCATATTCTAACAATATCTTCAACTTAGACCTGGAAACAGAGAAGTGAGTGGGACATAGAAAAGATGGACCTTACAGCTAGGAATCGATTTCTTTTCATCGACTACACCGGACACCTGGATGGTGGAATGCCTCAGCAGTCACAGGCGCCATGTTGTGCAAGTTTGAGAGAATGATCTCTAAGCAAGGTTAATACAGATTAAAAAATCAACTCAATCTCCTGGGAAACAACACTGTGAGATGAACAGCAACAAATAACAGTTGCCAAGCTGAAATTTGTCTGATCCAATGAATGTCTAGGTGTTGGCTAGAATAGCCAACATTCCCTTAACAGTATAATGAATGGACAAATAAAAATCCAAGGACACCCTTTTTTAATTTTAGTGCTAGCCCTCAGTAAAATACTTTGTATTTAGATCTATCAGAATTCAGTGCACTAAATTGCTCATAATCACAGCTTCTCTAATTTGTAAGGAAAATTAATGAATGAAATGATTCTTGAACAGATAACTTTAAGACTCTTATATACAATCCTATGAAATAGAGAACAATCTTGAGAAAATCATTCAGTATGAAGGAAGAGTGACCAGAGCAAGAAAAAAAGATGATAGTATAGGAATCAAACAATGAGGATTCATGAGATCTGTGTGCTTGAGGAAGTCAAAAGTAATCAACAAAAACACAAATAGAAGACTATGCAGTTTGCAAAGGTTTACTATAATGAATACAACAAATAAACATTGTCAAAGACCCCAAAGTCTTTCTGCAAATATACAACACTTTAAGGACAAAATAATTTTCTTTTCAAGTCAAAATAGAAGTACTTGAGACTACAGTCATGCTATCTGGCTTCAGATTGCATTACAATGATGCTAGATAGTTGTGGATAACTTGCAAGTTTATTTAAACCGTCATGCAAAAACTCTTGCAAACTATTAGTCTGCTCTCTGGTGTAAAATTAGTATGTAGCAAATGCCACTTATCATGGCATTTGGCAGAAGAGAAATAACCAGCAAGAGAAACCATCAAGCACCCCAAAATTCACATTAGTAGTATTAGGAAATGAAAGTGGAAAGCTTGTAGACAGGATTTCCTCAACAGTCAAGTTGTTAATCTTGTAAAGATAAAAGAAAGGCAATTCAAAAGAGAAAGAATTTGAGAAATTTATCATCATGAACAATTCATGGAAAAGTATATCAGCAATGAAATTGATAACCCAAAAAAGGGAAATAGTAGAATTGAAGGAATGCTAATAAATATATATATCAATTTATTCTTTTGTTCTTAAAGCCTACAAGACTCTGAGGACCTCATGAACCTTCTGAGAAAAACAAATACACAATACATAAATATATTAAAATATTATAAATCATTTAAAAAATCTATGGAAATAAAACTATGGCCTTCTTTGAAATCTGTATCATAGAACTTGTTTTAAATATCAATTTTTGTTTACATGCAAATAAAAATAAGGACAAAACATTAATTTTGTCATGGGTTAGCTTTATAAAAATTTACACAGATAGGCACCAGGGAAAATGCTCCGTGATCAGAGGCACTTACCTTGCTTTTTAGGAATGTCAACTCATACTTCAGCTCTACGTGACCCACCCACAGTACCACTGAGTGTAGCCCTTGTGAGTCTCAGCACTGCTGTATCCAAACACTAAGCTGCCTGAAGCAGTGAGTTTAGTACCACTGATAATTGCACTGGAGCACCTTGAAAGCCCACGCACCTAAAACCTTATATATAAGGACAAACATACATATATATAACGAAATGTATATATATGAAACAAATATATAGCATTATATATGTATATTTTACATGTATATAAACCTTTATATACATATATGTATGTATTTTACTCTGTATGGTAGAAAAGCAATAGTTAGAAAATGAGAACTATGTTAAAATGTCATAGTAAGCAAGCAAAAGAGACAAAAGCCTATGCTCATGTGCATTTGTACACACACACACACACACACACACACACACACACAAACACGCAGAGTAACAACCCAGAAAGCAAAGGGGTAAGTGGTAGAGAGGCATCTTGTAAATACATGTATTTCACATATTTTTGCATACATTTTAGTAATTTTATAAAATATGGCAAAATTTGATAAATTAGAGCAGATATGTAAAGACTTAAAAGGAATACATAAGGGGCCAGAGTGCTAGCACAGCAGGCAAGGTATTTTTTCTTGCATGTGGCCGACCTGGGTTTGATCCTCGGTATCCCATATGGTCCCCTGAGCACCGCCAGGAGTAATTTCTGAGAGAAGAGCCAGGGGTAACCCCTGATGTCGCCAGTTGTGATACCCCCAAAGAAAGGGAATACATAATTGAAATCATGCAATTTGAAGCAACTTGGATGGACCTAAAGGGTATCAAGTACAGAGAAGTCAAAAGGACAGATACCAGATGATCTCACTTTTTCTAAATCACAGGATAAAGGAATACAAGGTATAAAAACAGGGACATCTAGATTACCCTTGACTCGAGATTATAGAAATGAGAAAAGGAAAAAACAGACAGGCAGGGAGAGAAAAAAAGAAAGAAAGAAAAAAGAAAGAAAGAAAGAAAGAAAGAAAGAAAGAAAGAAAGAAAGAAAGAAAGAAAGAAAGAAAGAAAGAAAGAAAGAAAAGAAAGAAAGAAAGAAAGAAGAAAGAAGGAAGGAAGGAAGGGAAGGAAGGGAAAGAAAGAAAGAAAGAAAGAAAGAAAGAAAGAAAGAAAGAAAGAAAGAAAGAAAGAAAGAAAGAAAGAAAGAGAAAGAAAGAAAGAAAGAAAGAAAGAAAGAAAGAAAGAAAGAAAGAAAGAAAGAAAGAAAGAAAGAAAGAAAGAAAGAAAGAAAGAAAGAAAGAAAGAAAGAAAGAAAGAAAGAAAGAAAGAAAGAAAGAAAGAAAGAAAGAAAGAAAGAGAAAGGAAGAAAAATGAAAAAGTGTTGGGGCATTGGGATTACCCCTGACTCTATACGCCAGGATCACTTCTGGAGAGTTTTGAGGGACTATATGCTGTGACTACAATCAAACTGTAATTGGGGGGCTGGAGCAACAGGGCATTTGCCTTGCATGAGGCTGATCTGGGTTCAATCCTTCATATCCCATATGGTCCCCAGAGCACCACCAACAATAATTCCTGAGTGTAGAGCCAAGATTAACACCTGAGCATTGTCTATTGTGACCAAAAAAGCATACAAACAAAAATTTTAATTGGCTCTGTGCAAGACAAATACTACATTCCCTTAATAACTCTCTGACCCCTCCTGTCACCTTTTGTATACATTTAAATGTTAACTAAGGAAAGTAAATCACGATCACGATCTTCCCGTTGATCATCTATTTGCTAGAGCGGGCACCAGTAATATCTCCACATGTCCTGTCTCATGCCAGTAGAGCCAGGGGCATCGGCTTGCTACAGGAACATAAAGAGCCTCAAACCATTATATTAGGTCAACCCCCAGGCAAGCCCAAAGGACAAAGAACCCAGCTGCCTGGAGTGCCCAAGTTTCACCAACCCCTAAACTCAACACACTTCCCAGAGCCAATCTCCCTGATTTTGCCCGCTCTACCCCAGGTTTCACACCCCAAAACTCAAAACCGCATGGACACTAGTTTTTGGATCTCCTATATAGAAGTACTGGGGTACATTAGCCACAATACTCCCCACATCGGACAAAACTTGAAGAACAACCACCGACAACCCCTCTGTACTGCCCAGCCACACAAGAACACTCAAGTTGCAGGCTGTAACAGTCATAATGGTAAAGCAACTCAGAATTCCATCAAGCTCCTTGAGGAGCTATGGCTCATAGAAGAAATCAAAGAGAAAATCCAAAGATTCCTGGAAACAAATGAAAATGAAGACACAAACTATCATAACTTGTGGGTCACAGAAAAAAGCGGTGTTAAGAGAAAAGTTCATAGTTCTGCGAGCATTCATCAGGAAAAAGAAAGGGCCCAAATATATAACCTGACTTCACAGCTCAAAATATTAAAAAAAAGACCAACAAAAGGAGCCCAACCCAGGCAAAAAGAAGGAAATAATAAAGCCTAGAGAGGAAATCAAAGAACTAGAAGCCCCAAAAAAACAATCCAAAAGATTAATGAAACCAAGAGCTGGTTCTTTGAAAAAATAAACAAATCAACAAACCACTTGCAAGACTTGTATGGACAGGGAAAGAGAGAACCCAAATAAATAGAATCAGAAATGAAAAGGGTGACATCACAACAGAAACCACAGAAATCCAAAAGATCATCAGAGATTTCTTTGAGAATTTGTATGCCACGAAACATGAGAACCTGGAGGAAAAGATAAGTTCCTGAAGTCCTATATCCTTCCACAGCTGAAACTAGAAGACCTGCAATACCTGAATAAACCCATCAAGGAAATTGAAACAGTAATTAAAAGTCTGCCCAAACACAAAAGCCCAGGTTCAAAAGTATTCACCAGTGAATTCTTCCAAACCCTCAAGTCAAACTCTTCCATGAGGTAGAAGAAGCAGAAACATTTCCAAACAGCTTCTTTGAGGAATATTTCACCTTGATACCAAAAACAGGCAGAGACAACACTAAAAACGAAAATTACAGACTGATCTACCTGATAAACACAGATGCTAAGATCTTCAACAAAATACTAGCAAACAGAATCCAAAGACTCATCAAAAAGATTATATATCATGTCGAAGTAGAATTCATCCTGGGAATGGAAGGATGGTTCAACATTCACAAGTTAATCAACATAATACATCATATCAATAAGAGAAAAAATAAAAACCATATGATCATAGAAATAGACTCAGAAAAAGCATTTGACAAGATCCAACATCCGTTCTTGATTAAAACCCCCAAAAATGGGATTTGAAGGAACCTTCTTTAATATAGTCAAAGTCATCAAACAATAAACCCTCCACCAATAAGCTCTTAGAAACAATAGATACCTATAGTAGAGTGGCAGGGTACAAAATCAATACCCAAAAGTCAGTGACTTTCCTAAAGGGATATTAAGAAAACAATCCCGTTCACAATTGCGCCATAGAAAATCAAACACCTAGGAATCAGCTTAACAAAAGTATATTGACCTGTACAAAGAAAACTATAAAACCCTGCTTCAAGAAAGAAAAGAGAACACAAGGAAATGGAAACACATTCCCTGCTCATGGATTGGGAGAATCAAGGTTGCCAATATGGTAATACTCCCTGAGCATTATATAGATTTAATGCAGTCCCTATAAGTATACCCATGACATTCTTCAAAGAAATTGACCAAACACTCCTTAAATTTGTATGGAATAATAAACCTCCAAGAATAGCTAAAGCAATCCTTGGGAAAAAGAGATGGGAGGCATCACCTTTCCCATCTTCAAACTGGTACTACAAAGCAGAGTAATTAAAACAGTATGGTATTGGAATAAAAAAAAATACCTGTGGACCTATGGAATAGAGTTGAGATCCTGACATCCAGCCTCAAATACATGATCATTTAATCTTCAATAAAGGAGCAAAAAGTATGAAATGGAGCAAGGAAAGCCTCTTCAATAAGTTGTGCTGGGCAAGGCAGCTACATGTAAAAAAAAGAATTTGGACCTCTAACACTATGCACAAAAATCAGATCAAAATGGATTAAAGATCTAAACATCAGACGTGAATCCATATAGTATGTCAAAGAAACTATAGAAAAAAACCCTCCATCACATTGAAGCTAAAGGCATCTTCAAAGATGAAACACCACTAACAAAGCAACTAGAAGCAAAGATAAACATATGGGACTACATGAAACTGAAAAGCTTCTTCACCTCAAAAAGAAACAGTGACCAAGATACAAAGACAATCCACAGAATGGGAAAGAATATTCACCCAATACCCATCTGATAAGGGGTTAATATGCAGGGTATATCAGACACTGGTAGAACTTTGCAAGAAGAAAACAGCCAACCCCATCAAATAATGGGGAGAAGAAATGAACAGAAACTTTGACAAGGAAGAAATTCAAATGGCCAATGACATATGAAAACATGCTCATCATCAATCATCAGAGAGATGCAAATCAAAACAACAATGAGATATCATCTCACACAACAGAGACTGGCACATATCCAAAAGAGCAAATACAACAAGTACTGGCGCGGATGTGGGGAAAAAGGAACTCTTATCCATTGTTGGTGGGAATGTCGACTGATCCAGCATTTTTTGGAAAAAATATGGACAGTGCTCCAAAGACTAGAAATTAAGCTCCCTTTTGACCCAGCCATACCATTCCTGGGAATATACCCCGGGAAGCCAAAAACATATAGCGGAATCATCATCTGCACTTTTATTTTCATAGCAGCTCTATTCACAATAGCCAGAATCTGGAAACAACCAGTGTGTCTGAGAACTGATGACTGGATAAAGAAACTTGATACATCTACTCAATGGAATATTATGCAGCTGTTAGGGACAACAAAATTGTGAAATTTGCTTATAAATGGATGGACATGGAGAGGATCATATTAAGTGAAATTAGTAGAAGGAAAAAGACAGATATAGAATGACTGCATTTATTTTTGCATGATATAAATATATATTATATATTTTATATACATATCTATATACATATATATATATATATATATAATACCAATATCCATGGGCAGGCAAAACAGGAATCAGGAGTTCTTGTAAAGGTGGAGTCTACCACAAATGTGTGGGAGTCAGAGTTTAGGTAAGACAGAGAAAGGGAACAGTGTGTTAATAATTGTTGAAAGTGATAATACCAGTCTAGACCTGAGCATTGAATATAAGCAAAGAGATACACTTGATAATCTCTAAATGTATGTATTGCAATCCATAATGTGTAAGAGAAGGAAGAGAGAAAGAGAGAGAGAGAAAGAGAAAGAGAGGAAAGAAATAAAGAACCTGTCATAGAGGAGGATAGGGGAGGGGAGAGGGAATCTGGGAAATTGGTGGTGGAAAATAGGCACAATTGGAGCGATGAGTGCTGGAACACTGTATGACCAAAACAAAACATGAACATCTTTGTAATTGTATATATCACAGTGGTATAATAAAATATTTAAAAAACTATCAAAGAAGGTCTGATTAACAGTATTGTAAACCCAAGTACCTCAACAAAAATGGTTTCTAAAAAAAAAAAAAATTGAAACCAGATATTCAATTTTTGAAAATAATATTTATTTTTATTAAATATTTTATTATACACTGTGAGATATACAATTACAACCTTGTTCATGTTTTGAGGTTTTGGTCACATAGGGTTCCAGCACTCCGCCCTCCACCAGTGCCCATTTCCCACCACCTATGTCCTCAATTCCCTCCCCTCCCATAGCCTGCCTAAATGACAGGTTCTTTATCTCGTTCTCTCTCCCTCTCTCTTTCCCTTTTCTTACACATTGTGGGTTGCACTACATACAATTAGAGGCCATCATGTGCATTTTTTTTGTCTGTATTTAATGCTCAGTTCTAGGTTGGTATTAACCCTTTCGACATTTATTCACACATGTTCCCTTCTCTGTATTACCTAACTTCTGACTCCCACACGCTTGTGGTAATTTCAAACTTTTTTTTTTTTTTTGCTTTTTGGGTCTCACCCGGCAATGCTCAGGGATTTCTCCTGGCTCTGCACTCAGGAGTTACTCCTGGCGGTGCTCGGGGAACCATATGGGATGCTGGGGTTTGAACCTGGTCCGGCACAGGCCAGGTGTGTGCAAGGCAAATGTCCTACCTGCTGGGCTATCGCTCCTGCCCGGTAATTTCTGCATTTGGTAAGACCTCCTGATCCACGTTTCACCTGACATTGGATTTTGGTGTCATAATATGCATATATATATTTATGTCATGCAAATAAATGCATTCATTCTCTATCTCTCTCTTTCCTTCTGACTAATTTCACTCAATATGATCCTTTCCATGTCCATCCATTTATAGGCAAATTTCATAACTTCATTTCTCCTAACAGCTGCATAATATTCCATTGTGTAGATGTACCACATCAGTTCTCGGGCATACTGGTTGTTTCCAGGTTCTGGCTATTGTGAATAGTGCTGCTATGAAAATAAAAGTGTGGATTGTGTTTCCACTGTGTGTTTTTGGCTTCCCAGGGTATATTCCCAGGAGTGGTATGACTGGGTCAAAGGGAGCTCAGTTTCTAGTCTTTGGAGGAATGTCCATATTGTTTTCCAGAAAGGTTGTACAAGTCGACATTCCCACCAACAATGTATGAGAGTCCCCTTTTCCCCACATCCACGCCAGCATTTGTTGCTTTTACCCTTTTGGATATGGGCCAGTCTCTGTGGTGTGAGGTATATCTCATTGTTGTTTTGATTTGCATCTCTCTGATGATTAGTGATGATGAATATTTTTTCATATGCCTTTAAGCCATTCAAATTTCTTCCTTGTCAAAGTTTCTGTTCACCTCTTCTCCAAATTATTAATGGGGTTGGTTGTTTTCTTCTTATATAGCTGAACCAGTGCCTGATATATCTTGGATATTAACCCCTTTGATGAGTCTTTGGATTCTGTTTGCTAGCATTTTGTTGAAGATCTTAGCATCTGTGTTCATCAGGGAGATTGGTCTGTAATTTTCTTTCTTTGTGTTGTCTTTCCCTGCTTTTGGTATCAGAGTGATATGTGCCTCGTTGAAGCTGTTTGGGAGAGTTTCTGTTTCTTCTATTTCCTTGAAGAGCTTGAAAAGGACTGGCAGTAGGTCCTCCTTAAAGGTTTGGAAGTGAAGACATCTGGACCTGGGCTTTTCTGTTTGGGAAGACTTTTAATTACTGTTTCAATTTCCTCGATGGTGATACGCTTATTCAGGTGTTGGAGGTCTTCTTGTTTCAGTCGTGGGAGGTTATAGGACTTGAGGAATTTATCCATTTCTTCTAGGTTCTCATGTTTCATAGCATACAGGTTCTCAAAGTAATCTCTGATGATATTTTGGATTTCTCAGGTTTCTGTCGTGATGTCACCATTTTCATTTCTGATTCTGTTTATTTGTGTTCTCTCTTTCCCTGTCCTTACAAGTCTTGCCAGTGGCTTGTTGATCTTTATTAGCTGTTTCAAAGAAGCAGCTATTGGTTTCATAATCTTTTGGATTTTTTTTTTGCTTTCAGCTCATTGATTTCCTCTCTAATTCTTATTATTTCCTTCTTTCTTCCTAGTTTGGGTGTCTTTTGTTGGTCTTTTTCTAATATTTTGAGCTGTGAAGTCAGGTTATTTATGTGGGCCCTTTCTTCTTTCCTGATGAATGGTTGCAGAGCTACGAATTTTTCTCTTAATACTGCTTTTGCCATGTCCCATAGGTTCTTATAGTTGGTGTCTTCATTTTCATTTGCTTCCAAGAATCTTTGGATTTCCTGTTTGATTTATTCTATTAGCCCATTGGTTATTCAGCAGTGAGCTGTTCAGTTTCCAGGTGTTTGGTTTGACTCCCTGCTTCTCTGTATGGTTAACTTCAGTGCATTATGGTTAATTTTCAGTGCATCATGGTCTGAAAATATGGTTGATCACTATCACTATCTTCCCGTTAATAATCTATTTGATAGAGCGGGCACCAGTAATATCTCCATATGTCCTGTCTCATGCTAGGAGAACCAAAAGACATCTGCTTGCTCCAGGAACATAAAGAGCCTCAAACCATTATATTAGGTCACGAAAATGACCTAATATAAATGTTACTGGTATTTGGCATATCAAATACTACATGAGCAGCTTGCCATGCTTGCCATGTGGGTGACGTACTGTTGTAGTCATCTCTAAATAAAGCATTTATTCATGAATCACGTGCCACTAACAGCCGCACGAGCCGGGCTGTGATAGTCTGGTCTGCTGGGTGGAGTTGTGAAGAGAGGGAACTCCGGATGTGAAAAATGGCGGGCCCCATGGAGTAGGGGGGGTCGCCTGGGCTTGTTGTGAGGCTCTGTTGGGGTGGCAGGCCAGGGCTAGAACCCGCCATGCCTCCTTGGCGGCTCATAAGCTGCTGGGCACAGGGAGAGCAAGTAGCAGCTCTGCCCCATGTCTGAGAGTCTCTGGTTCCAGTTGATACAAATTGTATTGGCTGATACAATTTCTATCTTTTTGTTTTATTGAGGAATTCTTTGTGGCTCAGCATGTGGTCTATCTTGGAGAATGTTCCATGTGTACTGGAGAAAAATGTGTATTCAGCTTTTTTTGGGATAGAAAGCCCTGTATATATCCAGTAGCTCTCTTTCTTCCATTTCTTCCTTCAGAGCCAGTATTTCCCTGGTGAGTTTCAGTCTTGTTGATCTATCTGTAGTTGATAAAGCAGTGGTGAAGTCTCCAACTATTATTGTGCTACTGTTAATGTCTTCTTTGAGGTCTTAACAATTCTTTTTAAATATTTTGCTGGCCCTTCGTAGGGTGCATATATATGTTTAGTAGTGTGATTTCTTCCAGGTATCATACCCTTAATTATTAGGAAATGGCCTCATAGTCCATTTTAACCTTTTTCAGCCTGGAAGTCTATATTGTCAGATACTAATATGGGCACACTGGCCTTTTTTGGAGGAGTTGTTTGCATGGAGAATGGTCTTCCAGCCTTTGACTTTGAGTCTGTGTTTGCTCTGATTATTCAGATGTGTTTCTTGTAGGCAGCAGAATGTTGGATTCAGTTTTTTAATCCATTTTGCCACTCTGTGTCTCTTAATTGGTGCATTTAAACATTTTCGTTAAGAGATATTATAGTCATCGGATTTTGTGCCATTTTAATTGTTGTGTTTTTGGATTCTGTCTTATTTTACAGTAGACACTTCAATCCTTCTTTTAAAGTCGGTTTCGAGTCTATGAAGTTCCTGAGTTGTTGTTTATCTGTGAAGTTGTGTATCTTTCCTTCACATTTGAATGTAAGTCTAGCTGGGTAGAGAACTCTTTATGAGGCCTGCAGTTCATTGAGCCTTTTCACAATACCCCACCATTGTTTTCGGGCTTGGAGTGTTTCATCTGAGAAGTCTGCTGTAAATCTTAGGGATGCTCCTTTGTATATAATTTCCTTCTTTGATCTTTCTGCTTTCAGTATTCTATCTTTGTCTATTGTTTTTGTCATTTTAATAAGGATGTGTCTTGGAGTATTCTTACTGGGGTTTCTATTAGCTGTTATCTTGCTGGCCTCCTGAATCTGGGAGCATGCGTTAGAAGAGGTACATTTTAAGATAAATGCAATATATGAGACCAAAGCAAGAAAAAAACAGAAAACTTAAATTAACTTGCCACATGTACAGCAATTGAAACAGTAACTAAAAAATAAAAGTCCGGCTGGTTTTACCACTGAATTGTGTCAAGTTTTGAAGAACTAAATCCTATTATTCTCAGTTCTTCTTGGGGGTTGCTTTTTGGGTCACACCCAGGTATCCTCAGGAGTTATTCCTGGCTCTAAACTCATTAATTATTCCTGGTGGTGTTCAGGGGTACATATGGGATGCCCAGGATCAAATCCGTATTCCCAGTTTCTCAAAAAAAATACAATACAGAAGGCGGGCTGAGTGATAGTATAGCAGGTAGGGTATTTGCCTTGCATGCAGCCTACCCAGGTACCATTCCCAGCATTCCATATGGTTCACCCAGGAGTAATTTCTGCGTGCAGAGTCAGGAGTAATCCTTGAGCAGCACTTGGTGTGACCCAAAAAGCAATAAAATAGAATAAAATAAAATAAATAAAATAAAATAAATAAAATGAAATGAAATAAAATAAATAAATAAAATGGGGAATCCTTTAGGCACATTTCATAAGCACATTTTGTTAAGTACATTATTCTGATATCAAAACCAGAAAATCATCATTTTCTGGTTTTGATATCAGAATAATGTACTTTGACATGTGTACAGTCATGCACACATACAAATATTTGCACATACACATACACGGGACATACCACACACACACCACACCACACAGAACTAATAATATTATGATTAATGTAAGTAAAATATCTCATCACAGTATCAGCAAATTGAATTTATAAGGTATCAAATATCATACATTATGATCAAGAGTTTAATTCCTGGCATGCAAGGATGGTTCAAACTACACAAATCAACTGATGACAAAAATCACAAAGATAAAGAAAGCATTTGATAAGATCCATCACCCTTTTATGATAAAACCATTAATAAAATGAGGATAGAAGAAATATACTTCAGTATAATAAAATTTCAACACTATAAATATTTGCTGATAGCATACTCAATGGTGAAAAACAGAAATACTTTTTTCCTTCAAATCTAGGACAAGGCTGAATGTTACCATAATCACTTCAATTTAATTTAGTACTCTAGTTCTTCATCAGATTTATATCTCCTTTCTTACTAATTCTATTTTACATTGGATAGTGATCAATAAAACAATGTTCATGAAAAATGAACTAGTTCCAGAGCCCCACTCACTCTCAACAGAATAAACATCTCTGAATGCAGCAGTTATGTGTACCTAGGTCAAGAACTCGACATGATGAACAACCTTAAACCTGAGCTGCTTAGGAGGAAGAGAATGGTATGGAATGCCTTCAAGAGCATCGAAGAAATAGCTAAAAGGACAAAGAAGCTCCGGCTCTGGGCACATCTCTTCGACTCCACCGGTCTCCCTGCATTAACATACGCCTAAGAGACCTGGGCCCTATGAAAGCAGGATGAGAAAGCTATTTGGGTCTCCCAAAGAGAAATCAAAAAAGCTATGCTTGGAATATGATACCTCACTCAAATGAGAGAAGGAATCCGGTGTTCCAACCTCTATCACTGTTCCAGAGTCAGGGACGCTGTATTGTTTGCAAAGGCATCGAAAATCAGATGGGCTGGACATGTAATGCAACTTGGAGATGACCGCTGGACTAGAGCCGTTATCGACCGGGTCCCACGGGATGTCAAAAGATCATGTGGCCGCCCACCTACAAGATGGTCAGACTTCTTTGTCAAGACCCTGAACGAATGGTTTGAGGCTCTTCATATTCCTGGAGCAAGCAGATGCCATTGGGCTACACTGGCACGTGACAGGAACAAATGGAAACATTGCTGGTGCCTGCTCGAGCAAATTGATGAATAACGGGATGTCAAGTGATCAAGTAATCAAATCATCTTAGCTGGTACAATAAGGCATTAAAAAGAATAGAAAAGCAGAACTGCTTTGTTAAAAAAAATGATTTGAGGCCATACCTAGTAATGCTTAGAACTTACTCCTGATTCTGTACTCAGGAATCAATCTTGGTGGTGCTCTGAGAGCCATGTTAAGGATTGAACCCAGACTGGCCACATATAAGGCAAATGCCTTACTGACTGCACTGTCTGGCCCTGAGAACTATATGACACAGCAATTTCACTGCAGTGCTATACTCAATATACAGTTCAACATACCTGCAGTACTGTATATCAACATCTATCTATATACAGGCATGCATATGTATATATATGCCCTGTGCATATACACATATATACATACATATATGTATGTATAACATAACTGTAGTATACATAGAACAGTTCTAACATTTTTATTTTCCCCATAAGAAGAATATGAAATATATCGTTTTTATTATAATGATCTGAGTATAATATATCTGAACACTGCTTTATTTGCTTTTTGACTCATCAGGGTTTCTTTTCTGGAAATTGCATGTCATTATTCTTTAGCCCTTTTCCATGTTTATTTTTTCAAAGTCCCTTTATATACTCTTTAGTTGTTTAGTTGTTTTTGAAATAGTAAAGTTCTCTTATTTTTGTTTTTGCTTTTTTGAGCAATACTTTAATTTAATTGGTATTAAGCATAATAATGTAAAGCAAAGAAGCAGATGCAATTATTTTACAGGGGAAAAATGCATGTGTATCCCAGACCTCTAAAATAGCTTACCAAATTATACCAAATCATACATGAAACTAAAATCACATAACATATAGATCTTCCTGGGGAAGAGCAGAAAGGTCACTCCAGCTGCCACTCCAGCTCACAAGTGCTAACAAATAAACCCTGACACAGCTTTGGCTTTTTGGCTTGTGCAAAAGCAGCAATGGTTTCATTAAAGAAAACAGGCACTAATATAAGTCTTTCATAAAATTGCAGTGGTAAGATGTGAACTCTTTAAAAGCGAGGGATAGTTTACTAAGGAGAAAGAGCCAGGTCTCGATGGATGCTGGTAACAGTTTTCCTAGCAGTGAGCTCCTCTCTGTCACAGCCACATCAATGTGATAATGTTTATGGGCATCTCTTTCACAGATGGCCTTGAAATACTTGTTCTGTGAGACTCCATGGAGTATAAAATAGTAGAAAAACAGAGAAGATCAAGTACCCTTACTCTTTGGAGTTCACATTAAATTCACTCCAACCCCTTTGCCTTGTCTCCCTATTTCCTCCTCTTCCTAGATAATGTCTCTTTTGGTTTAGACATTTCTGGATTAGGGGTTGCAATCACTGTGTTCTTTATTTTATCTGTCTTTATCCATGGAATTGCTGAAGTAGGTAAGTGAGCAATGCCATCCCTAGTTGCTAGTCAGCCTGTGATTCTAGAACAGAACACCTTTCCTTATGTTGCCAGGAAGCATCCAGTTGGAGTTTTGGAGAAAGAGTGAGGAAAATACATTCAAAGGGCCACAGCAAAGAAAAGCCCAAATGAATGCAGACTTTCTAAAGATGTCTCCAACTGTCCTTTGCCAATGTCATAGCCCCACACACTGGGTGTCTGTTGTTCAGTCTCTAATTTATTTGCTCCTTGTCATCCCAGTTTCTGTGTCACATTGTCTAACTCTGAGGCAATCTGTCAAATAATTTTCCTAATTTTATTAGGTTTACTTAATAGTTGCCTCCAGAATGGCAACTTATTTACTTAGGGTAATACTTATTTCTTGGGGTAATTAACAGGAAGTTACAAGTATAATGAAAAGTATATAATTATAGGGAAATAGTTATACTTACAGCTACTCAAAAATATACATACTTAGAGGGGGGGAGGATCACACCAGTTTGTTAACAGCA
>JAJIBD010000961.1:0-35000 GCA_021461705.1 Cryptotis parvus | reverse complement strand
TCAACTGGACAACCATTCCTGGCTTAAATGGCACTTCTTTGTCCCTTAAGGGAGATATGTGTAGGCTTCTGTGTGTCAGGAAACCTTTATGCTTTCTTGCCGATTCTGCAGCACTTCATCAATTTTGATAGGATGGAAAATGACTCAAGTATTTGTTTATGATAATTTTAGTAGAAGAGAGTAAGGGCTTTGTTATATATCTTTACAGTTCTTAGCTTCTTTCCAATGATGGCTGGAAAAGAGACTCTTCTGCTGGTCTTATAACTTTACTATAGATTTAATATGGGGCAAAAGTAAAGTGACAAAAATACTTGTTTTTCAATTAGTTGAACAAAGAACACATTATAACATGACAATTGCTTGGCTGTTGTTAATAAAAGGGGATTCCCATTTATGATAGGCCCCCAAGGACAACCACTTCCTAATCCCAGGAACCTATAAATGTCACTTCATATGACAAAAGGGACTATTTGGCAGATGCGATTAAATAAAGTTTCTTGAGCTGGGGGGATTATTCTGGATTATGTGGGTAGGCCCTAAATGTCAGCACCATGTCCTTATAAAAAGGAGGTAGTTGGGGAACTGCCCTCAGAAAGAAGAAGACAGTGTGACCACAAAGGCAGAGACTGTAGTCATGTGGCCACCTGCTAAACAACTTTTAAAGCCATAAGAGACCACAAGAGTCAAGAAGCAGCTGTTCTCTCTGGAAGGAGCCAGCTATGGGGCTAAGATGTTAATCTTAACAGTAGCCTATAGAAACACATTGTTTCCTGGATTCCTGACCTCCATAACTCTAGGGGAATACAATTGTGTCCCCCCATTGTTTAAGTCACCGTGGCAGGGTCCATTTGTTATAGCAGCTCTATGAATTGAGTAAAGCATTTTGTGCTAGTGACCTGCTTTCAACCCAAAGCCTTGGCTTTGTTGGTGCTTGCTGTATAGCTTTAAAAACTGGACTACGAGAGCCGGAGGGTTAGATAAGTGAGCTGAATGTACACTTGGCATGCAGAAGTTCTAGATTTGATCCCTGGCACCTGTGGGCCCCTGAGTACCATCAGGGCTAAAGGCCACACCTAATACTACCAGGTGAGACCTCAAAAACAAGTAAAAATTATGTATGTTTAAATTGAAGTGAGTATAAAGGGAATGATCTGTTTTGTTTTCTCCAACATAAATTTTACTTGGCATATTTGGAACATTTTTTTTCTTTCCTTCTCCTTTTGTTTTGGTAGTGTTGGGAATTGGGCCCATAGGTTCACATAAACAAGGTAAGTTCCCTAACACAGAGCCACATCCTGACCCCCAAAACCAAAAGTTTTAAGGAATTGTGAAAAGTGAGCATCCTAAAGTGAGCATCCTAAATGGGAGTCAACATTTGTTTTAACAAGATGTGATCCTGTCAGTCATTCCTGAGTGTTCAACCAGTCCATGACCACACAAAGAAGAGGGCTGGCAGGGGATTCTTACAGGGGGTTCTTGCAAAGCATTGGAGAGAGCAAGTGCTGAGTATAAGCTGGGGCCTTCTGGAGACCTTGCTCATTTGCTGGTTTGGGGACACAGAGGAAAATTCCCCCAACAGGTATGACACACTCCCTCTATCCAAAGGGTGACAACTTTTCCCAGGCTGTTACAAACATTCCTTCAACTCTTCTGCTGGTCTTATTTTCACCTTCAATTCAACACTGTCTTTGGAACTCATTTAATTCAGATTGTGCCTTAGTAAACATGTTGGGAGTGGGGACACACAGCATGATTTGCCTCAGGCCCTGCAAACCCTTGGGATATTCTTGGATCCTTCATTCTTGGACTGGATACAACTGTTTTAGTTTCCTAGGACCAGGAGAATTTGCAAAGCTATCAACATAAGCCTAAGGGCAGAGAGAAAGAATGAAGTAAAATGTAAAGCTAAAAATGCAATCTCCTTTTGTCTTCATGATTACCCATAAATGGAAGTGAATGTCTCAACTCCACAGGTAAACTTATGACCAGGAAGACTTCAGTGGCTTGCTCAGAGCTGCCCATTGAAGTGGTAGAGCAGGGCTCTGAACCCAGACTGGATTGATTCCAAGGTTCTTGTTTTTCACCACACAATCCTGAAGGCAGCACAGGTTCCTGGAGGACAGAGTGTTCTGGGCATCCTGGCCTCTCAACTCTCAGCAAAGAGGTCAGCAAAAAGGAAGGGACCACCCAGAAGGCTGATCAAGTGATCAGAAGAAAGAATTCTGTTTTGAGGGCACAGCTTTTACATTTTATTTCTTTACTTATTTTCTTTAAAACTGTACTCTACCCAACTCCTTCTTAAAGAAAGGTCTTGGCAAACAGAGAATATGGCTTCTTTCTTGGGTACTGGGGGCCATGTGACATTATTATGCAATAACTCTGCCAGGGCATACGTGATCCCCAGCAGTTGTCCAAAAGGATCACTCCTGGACCCTTCCACTTCCTTACACCAGAAGTCCTGCTCTACCTCACCCTTCACCTGCTCCCTAGAGGAGACGTTGGGGCTCAGACCTACAAAAAGAGAAAAGAATGAATTTCATTTCTTCTGTGAATAAATTTGTTTTCTGTCATTTTGATGACGAGTAACTCAAGATGAATACCCAAGGACATATCAGAAATTGGTCTACCACGGTAGAAGGGAAAATTTAAGCCTGAACTGAGTTTATGAAAGTTTTCCACTAAAGTCAGCAACAACGTAAATTCAAACCAGGCACAAGTCACTAGAATAGGCATATGAATCTCCATATGTTCATCAAAGGGCTAACAGAAAGGAAATTTGAGCAGGGTCTGGCCTAAATGCTTTCAAGTAATTCCTTTCCGTAAGAAAACTATTTCCTTTGTCTGTACATGTTCAGGAAAACTGCCTTTTGGGAAGATGATTCACTTTCAATTCAGTCACAGTTCTTTTGACCAGTTTTTTAAAAATTCTAAGTATGGAAACATCTACTCTTCTTCACACACACACACACACACAAAATCTATGTATACATATACATATAATCCTTGTTTTTTATGCTAGAATACTATGTGACTTAAATACTTCACTTGACCTGATTTAAATTAAATTTAAGTAGCTAGCATGCTAGATACTCAGATTATCTCTATTATATGTGCAAAAAATCAGAGAAATTATGAAATTTCTGAAGCTCCTAAAACAGAGTGGGGCATAAAGCTTCAGTCCTTATGCTATGGAGGCTAGACTGCCTAGATAAGATTACATTGATTAAAAGTGAGTAATAATCACCAACCTCCACCAAGGAAGGAATTGGAGTTGTTGCCCCATTTCAGGCTTCCTTTCAACAATCTCTTTAGGAAAATGGCTTTCAAACCCCCAATGTTATTCAAACTAACTACAGAGTGGTATTTTCAGGGTTGCTGCCTGGCTCTTAGCCAAGCAGCCCGAGGTTCTTCACACAGGCACCCTTTAGTGGCACCCATGTGGGGCAGTGGTTGGAGACAGAGGCCCTTCCCATTGTGTTTTTTCACAATGAGTCTGGCCAGTATTATATTATTCTCTTTTGACTTTTCCCCCCTATTATTCTTCCTGCTCCAAACTTTCTTTCCTTATTTTCTCTGTAGTCTAATCAGATTGGTAGAAATTAGAGCTCTTCAATCTGTCTCCTTAGGCCCATGCCAGGGTATGATGGTTCCCTGTGAAATTTTTCCATAACCCCAGCCAGACCTCCTAAATGTCTCTAATCATGGGGTTTCCATCATTCCCCTGGGGAGAAATCTCCTTTGCCTCCTAGACTTGACAGTAAGGAATTCTTTCCAAACACCCAGCCGGCCAATATCCTCTGTAACTCCTTTCTCTGGTTTCATGATACTCCTCAGGGGCTTCCTCTCCTGGAGGGGGATCTGGGTTCCTGTCTCCATTGCACCCCCTGCAGGAATTCAGTTTACATCGTCAAGAGCAGTGACTGTGGTTGGTTGGTTTTTTGCTTCGTTCGGTCACACAGGGAAAGCCTCAAGAATTACTTCACACTCTGTACTCAGGAATTGCTCCTGGCAGTGCTTGGGGAACCATATAGGATGTGGGAGATCAAACCCGGTCAGCTGCATGCAAGCAAACGCCCTACTCACTGTGCTGTAGCTCCAAGGGACTTTTCTTTGGGGGTATTTGTGACCTGGTTCCAGATAATCCACAAGTGAAACCAAATTACAAGACACGCAATTTAGGAGCCTTTTATATCAATTACTATATTTTCCTGTTAACTGTCTGTATTTGTGTTACCTAATTAATTGAAAAGAAATGGATGATGGATGGTCCTTCTCTCTGTGTTTACTCTCTAGACAACTTCTGTCCTTTATTTCCAGGATCTGGTCCTCCAGTGTTGAATGATGAGAGTTCCGCAAAATTTTTCCATAGAAAGAACCCCAAACAGTGCTTGTTTGTAACAAGCACTTGGTAGAGTATTCTGGCTGATGACCAGCACTCAGACAACACCAAATCACTGGTTCCACTTAGTTCTTAGTTCTTTTTTCCCCCATGATGCTTGAAACTTAGGAGACTTTCCAAACACACCCTGGAGTTTTTTAACAAAGAGATGTCCCAAAATTAACTAATGATAAATAAAAATAGAGACTTTATATTTATTATTGGTGTTTATTTTTATTAGTATTTATATGTATTTTAGTATTTATATTTATTATTATTAATATAGTTGTAAAGATTATTTTAAAAAGTTTACTGAAGAATGGAGGCTCCAAGTCATGATTTGCACAAAAAAACATAGAGCCTTTTTACTGTACTTGGGAAAGAAATGACTTTTCTTGGAAAATTTAAGAGACCTGGTTGATTACGCAATTTACAATTTCCTTCCTTGTTGCACTGAGGAAAAAATACATTAATTAATGAAAAGTTGTTGCAGTTTCCTTTATTTCTGTCATGCTGTGCATGTCAGTAATGTAATTATAACCTGTCTTTCTTTCGGTCTCTTGGGGTAATTGCCAAAAACCTAATAAAGTTTGGGGGAGCCTAGAACATTGCCCAGCTGAATGGAAATGTTATTTCAGGGGAAGCAGTTTAACACAATCAGATCATTTTCTCTTATAAGCAAACACTCTTATTTTCTGCCTTGTGTCTTGGTTTTGTACTTTTGTGCTTTAGCAGTCAGTCTCATTTGGAAAACATCTCTCTCGGTTGCTCGGCCCTGACAAACCCAGGTGGGAAAAAAATTTGCTGTTAGGTATCTTGTTACACCATCAGTTCCTTTCCCGTTAGCAATAATTTTCATCTTCAAACTCATTTTGGGTGTAGGAAAGATTCCCAGTAAGGGATCCCCAAACGCCTTGGGGTCCTAAGGTAGTGATGGGAGTCTATATATTTTAAAAGTTTCAAACGCCTAATGGAAATCACATATTTACTCAGCATAAGGCTGCAGAAGAAATCAGTGAAATGCCTTTGATTTGGCTATAAATAGCTAGAAATATAGCAAGTCTGGGCTATGTGAACAAATTTGGCAGATTAAACATCTTGGAGCAAAGGTCTGCAGCAGAAGTTGGAGGAAGTTTACTAAATCCTTTCTAGTAATTTCTAAGAGGGAACATGGAAGGGGTGTGTGGGGGGCTAGGGGGGACCTGAGGGGGAGGGAGTCAGTATCCTTGCTTTGTGTTTTTCCTAAGTAACCCCTTTGGCCCCTTGCTCTGGGCCAGTGCCTTTGATGTATTTCCAAAAGGAAGGAAGGTTTTATGAGGAACTCAGCGACCCTGGAGTTTGTTAGGGCATCTTGTCTGATCTCTTCTCTGAACTTTTCTTCTGACAGAGCACGAACCTGATGTAGATTCCAGGGGATTGCAGGTTCTAATTCTTGCTCATCACTGCCCCGTCAGTAGTCAGTATAAACCTGTTTTCCCTCTGAAAATAAAAGGACAAGGCCTCCTGCAGTTTATGTCATCAATTGTAGAAGGGGAGAAGATGCTTTCAGTGTTCCAATTCCTCAGAGCATGGTGCTTTGTAAATACAAGTCATTGTCAACCATAGAATCCCCCAAATGCAGGAATCCAAGAAATATGTTTATAGGAAGCTTCTGCCCCAATGAGAACGTGTAGAAGAGCCTAGATAAACGGAACACAAATGTGCATATCTTTTATGTAGGTATCTATATATATTAAGTGTATTTGTAAACACGAATTTTTCCTCCCTTCTTAGCCTGATTGATTAATAATTAGGGCTCCAGTAGAAAATGCATTTATGTGAATCCCACACTCTGAAATCATTGCAGCGGCAGATCCTCTTACCCTGGAGTCTCTGAAGTCTCCGCAGGCACAATGCCATCTCCATATTCATATTTCAGACGGGTGTCAAGACACCCGGATAGTTCATCTGATCACATGGATTTCCATTCCAGGCCTTGAGAGACAAGAAATCCGGCCATCACAGAGAGCTGGGGCAATTAAACTGAATCAGAGCTCCCAGTCTCAGCGGACGTCTTCTGGGTTACCATGGGGGACATGGGTTGGTATGAGGTTTAATCAGGCACTAACAGCACCTTGCTGGGAACTTCATGGTTGATAAAGGCAGCAGCATTCGACCAAGTAGCTCCTACTTTTTTAAAGAGAAAGCAGCCTCTTTTGAAATGTAAAAAAGGCAGGCTTTGTTGCACCCGCAGAACCCTTGAGAATCTGAGAGAAATTGCAGTTGTTTCCTTTCCTTATCTCCAGCATTCTTCCTGGGTTTGGATAATAAATTGAAAGGTGTCTTAAGGGTAAGTTTTTCAAGGGCTTCACCCAGAAGAGGAGCCCAGAGCCTGCCCTCCCCTGACCTGACCCACGGCTAGGCCCACTGTTACGAGGCTCTCACTATCACACTTGTCAGTGTAGCATGGCTTTGTGAGTGACTTTGGTCATAACTAGTTTCTCTAGCATTAAATAGCTAGACTCATGGGCCAACCAAGAAAACTAGGATTCAACGGAGCCCCAAGTATGCATGGCTGGGGCCGCTTTTGAGAGCCAGCTCTTACCTCTCAGTTTCTCAGTAAGAGAAGGAATTTGAAGATGTTATCTTTCTCTTGGAGTTTCTTGGTTTTGTTCTCAGTGGAGCAGGTAGTTGGTGGGCATATATCAAGAAGCTCTGAGGGGACCCTGAGATAGTATAGAAGAATATATATATATATATATTCTTCTATATATATATTCTTCTATATATATTCTTCTCTATATATATTCTTCTATATATATATTCTTATATGTGTATATATATAGTATATTTATATAATATGTATACTATCTATATCTCCATATGATAGTATAGAGATAGTATAGTTAGGGTGAGAGTCTAGCATATGCCCAATCTGGGATGAATTTACAGCATCAAACAGCACCTGAGCATCATGCATGTGATCCTGGAGTACCCTGAACACCACAGGCAAGGACTGGGTAACACCTGTCTTCTCACACTCCTACACTAAACGACAGTTCTGTTTGGCTAAGAATGACCAATTTGACCTCTGTCCTCCTAACCAACTTTTGGGAGACCCCCACCTCCGCCAACACTGGGTGTGTGGGTGCCAATCAAAATTAAAGTTTCAACAGAAGATGCTCAAAGGGCGGGGCCGCATGACATATTTTGCATGCAGGAACCCAAGTCCCACCCACAGCACTACATGGTCCTCCACTTCCAATGTGGTCTCAAAATTAAAACCCAAGGCAGAGAAGCAGCAGAGAATTTTGCAAAAAGAAATACTGAATTTGCTCATACATTGGCTGGGCATATTTTATCATTCAAACTTTAAGGAGTAAAAGGATACAACAGTAACTATCTTTGAGAGACCAGGGGCATAAACCATGACTATCCAGGTAGACTGGGATGTATTACACTGTTCTAATATTATTATTATTACACTGACTTGTCTTTTTGACTCTGCAGCAAAACCCACATTTGCTGAGTAAACACCCCATCTTAACATGGAGCCTGTCTTAGATAATAACAAGCTGAGTCAACTTAGTGAAGTGCCATAGGTTCCCACATATGGAAATGAGTTTCCATGCTAGAAAAGATTAGACCAAAAATATTTGTCTTTCCCAAGGAGCTAGTGCTTGGTCTTTTCCACAATTACGCAATGCCAGTGCCCTCTTTCCATCTCTTCCTCTTTTCTCTGACCTAGCTCTGGGACACCTAATAATGCCATATCCTTTGATAACTACACAATGGGGACTAAAAAGAAAACCCTTTCCCCCACCCCTGACCCTCTCTCTTCTGTGGTTACCTGGAGTCTTCACAAATACCCCATTAGTGACTTCCGGCTGAGTATCTTATCCTCTGCCCTTCTCATCAGATTCTCCTAGAGTTGCTGACCTATACTGACACTGCTGCACCCATAAAGCTCTAGCAGTATTACCCACCTGCCAACCACCAGGAAGCACAGAAGTAGTCTGGGGGATGACAGAGAGCATTGCAGCATCATTGACTCCACAACTCACAATACCTATGGCCACATCCCTTCAGCTTGTGCTAATAACCTGCCCCAGAGAAGGAAGAAGACACCACTTCTTCTCAGAACACTTGGGTTCTGTCTTGAGTGTGTGTGTGTGTGTGTGTGTGTGTGTGCATATGTGCCGGTGTGTGCCTCATTTATCCTTTTTGCACTGTAATTCTATTTAGTTATTGTACTGCGTATACAACAAGACAGAGAGGAAGCAGAGTAAAAAAAGGAAAAGAGGACTTCACCTATAGGGGGCAGTAATGCAGGGTGACAGCGATTTTGAAGCAAAGAAGAGAAAAATGGGGGACGAGGGAAGTGATCAGGATCATGAAATGTTAGTGACAAAAAGGTCCCTAACACAGCCAAGTGTCACAGGGCTCTTGAAGCAAAGAATTCCCTCTCTGCTCCTCACAAGTCTTTCTTTTAAGACTAGTTCTTAAAAACCCAAACAAAACTTGCATCTGTTGTCACAACTTCTCTCTGGTGGGGAAAGATGACAGTATTTAAGCCTTCACTGACATACCTAGAAAGCTCCAAAGAGAAAGGGGTTCATATGTGAGGGCGCAGACCTTCAGAATATGGGCATGCAGCCGAGTCCATGCGAGCTCCTGGGTCTGTGTGTGTGCTCAGGCTTGGGTTTCTCTTTCCAGAAGATGTTGATGGTGGCTGCACTGTATCTTAACTGTCAGGCTATTTTTTCCTTGCTAGCTTTCATTTGTGTTTTTCTTCACCTTTTTGGAGACCCTTACCTTGCCTCTCTTAAATCTACACTCACCACAGAGCAGACATAATCCCAGATTTTCAGTAAATCAACACTATGTGCTCCCCACTGACTGAGAGAATTTGATACTGACAGACTGTTAGACCTAAAAGAAAAATACAGCCATGGTTCCTCTCACATTCTTTGCCTGGAAAGAAATGCAGGGAGGCATGTGTGTGGTATCATTATAAATCAGGCAACACAGGTTCTGTTAGTCTCCATGTGTATTGCATGAAAGCGGGTGCATATGTTTCCCTAGTCCTGGCCCACCATGTTGACCAAACAGACCCTGTGCTTGGAGTATTTCCAAATATAATTAACTGTCTCCAGTAAGGGCACTGGTAATTTACTCCAAATGCAGCATTGGGTGGAGCCCACAGTCTGAGAGAATAAATTCCCCTCTGTGCAGGAGACAGGCTGAGGTGCGAGACTCTGAGCTCCCTTTGATGATGCCCGATTTCTTGTGAGGGCCAACAGAGAAGTTCAATGTTGCTTTTCTCTGTTCTGTGATGGGCATGCTGGCAAAATAGATTGTGTTCTTGGGTCAGAATTACTGAAAAGGATATGGCTTCAGGGATTCTGACTTTATCTGGACTTCAGACATCAGGTCATGAGCTCTTGTTTAGAGTTAGAATCAATTCCCTCGGGAGACTAGGACTCTTCCAATGATACCCAGGATGTCTTCTGAGGGGAGAGAATTCAGTGTCTGTATGCCTCAGGCTGATTAGATACCAGGTGTAGGGTCCAGAGTGGACAAAGATACCTTGGGATATAATAATTAGCAGCCATAGTTTTACAGTCATGACACTTGAAAAACTCAAAAGACAAAAGACTGGGTTGTTTCTTAACGAATTGTGGTTGGAAGTGATCAAGAAACTATTAACATTTGAAGGCAAGAGCTATGCTTTTCCAAGAAACAAGTAGTAGTAGCAATGTACTCTACAAGTAGTAGTAGAGACAAGGTTTTTTTTTTTTTTTTTTGTCTTACTGGAGAACTTTTTAAAAAAATTTTTATTATACCACCATGAGACATACAATTACAAAAGTGTTCATAATTGGTTCTCGGTAATACAGTATTCCAGCACCCATCCCTCCACCAGTGCCCCATTCCCACCACCAATGTACCCTCCCCCTCCCACCCATCCTCAGGCTGCATCAATAGCAGGTACCCCTGTTTCCACTCTTTCTCTCTCTGTCTCTGTATCTCTCTCCCTCTTCTTTTTACACATTACCTGCAGGTATTTAGAGTTTATCATTTAAGTCTCTTTGTGTATATTCAATACTGAGTTCTAGTCTGACATCACCATTTCCCACACTTAGTAAAACATTGGTATCTATTTATAGCCCATTAATGAATGCAGTCATTTTATATCTGTCCTTTTCCTTCTGACTAATTTCACTCAGCATGATAGTCTCCATGTCCATCCATTTGCAGGTAAATTTCATAATTTCGTCTTTTCTGACAGCTGCATAGTATTCCATTGTGTAGATGTACCACAGTTTCTTTAGCCAATCCGCTGCTCTCGGGCACTTAGGTTGTTTCCGGATTCTAGCTATCGTGACTAGCACAGTGATGAGTAACGCAGTACAGATAGTGTTTCTGCCATGTGTTTTTGGGTCTCTAGGGTATATTCCCAGGAGTGGTATTGCTGGATCAAATGGGAGCTCAGTATCTAGTTTATGGAGGAATTTCCATATTGTTTTCCAAAAAGCGCTGGACCAAACGGCACTCCCACCAACAGTGGATGAGCGTCCCTTCCCCCCACCCCCTGCATCCACACCAGCACTGGTTGTTCTTGCTGTTTTGTATGTGTGTCAGTCTCTGTGGTGTGAGATGGCACCGCATTGTTGTTTTGATTTGCATCTCCCTGATGATTAAAGATGAAGAACACTTTTTCATATGTCTCTTGACCATTTGAACTTCTTCTTTTGGAAGTTTCTGTTCATTTCTTCTCCCCACTTTTTGATGGGGTTGGCTGTTTTTTCTTGTGAAGTGCTACCAGTGCCTGATATATCCTGGATATTAACCCCTAGACAAGGGGTTTTTCACCACTGATGATACTCGGAGATAAATCAAACCCACTCCTTATTACACACCATGTTTACTTATTAAAATCCATACACATTCTTCCCAGCATAAAGCTATATTTACTTGGTTTGAGAATGCCCTTTTCCCACCCCCTTCTGATCACCTATTATTATTTCCAACCAGCAATTAATACCTCAGATCATTTATAAACACCTCATTTATACCTTGAAAATATCTGACCCAGTCTTTTCTGTGTTACTGATGTCTGTTTCTGCCCAATGCCGAGAAAAGCAATCAATATGATCCCACATATATGGATTCAAGCTTCAGGCATGGGTCTAGGTCCTGGGGATACAGAAGTGAACTAAATAGAGAGTTCCTGTCCAAGTAAATCTGATCTTCTCATCTGTTCTCTGTAACCTGGGTGTAATCAATGAGAGGCACTATCAACCCAACCCCTTAGGGTCACTCTAAGTAAAATGGAATGAGCTTGGGCCTAGCAGGTGAACTAGCTAAAGACACCACCTGGAGGAGTTCATGACCATATCTGGAGGCCCTGCGGTGGGACTCTGCGGCCACATCTCAGGCTTCTTCATGAAAGCCTCCCTGCCTGCACCCTGAAGTACGCCAATGTGCTGGGCTGTGTTCCTGGGTAGCAGGAACCCCACCAGTCAGCTTCACAGGGCATCGGGCTTTGGTCTGTCAACCCCAGCTCTGTGGCTGCCGCAGCATGTGAGCGAGGAGGCAAAATCACTCATTTTCACTTTCCCTCTGCTTCCTAACATGTAACAAATAGGGATGATTAATAATATTCATCTCCCATTTCATATCCCCTCTGGGAGATCCCAACCTCTCTCTAACACATAATATAGTGCCTAAGCCCTCAGGGCATTCCAGACTATTTAAATTATTTCCTAAAAGCAGAATTGCTTTCGTTTCCAGCCTCTGTCTGCTTTTTTTGGCTTTTCCGGAGGCCATGTTTCTCTTCAGGTTTCTGTTTTGTTTTCTGAGGACGACTACTGATGAAAGAAAACAATCACCCCTGTCCTCTCTGAAGTTGAAAATCCCCCAACTTTTCTTTTGGTGCCCAGCAATACCACTGAGTGTCAGCGTGTGTCTGTCTCCTTCACTCATTTTCCTTGGACCCTCTCTGTGTTTTTAGTAATTGATTAGGGGGCCCTGCAGAGGTCTCCCTGCACCCCCTGTGGTCTGTTTCATTTGTGAGGACCACACCTCCCTCACAACCCACTGAGATGTCAAAAGCTGCTATTCAGAGGCTGCTTGATCAATTGGAGAAGGGTTTGACTGGAAATCTTCCCTCCCACCCCATCCCACACCCAGGGCTGGACCTGCCAGAGACCCCTAGATCCCCAGAGGAAATCAGGATACTCAAACTCAACCGCTGGAACAGTCTGCTGGGGATACTTTTGCCAGGAAGGCAACTCTCTGTCTCAGCTTCCAGGCTCCAGCCCAGCACATCTAACCTTGCTGGGAAGTAGCAAATATATGTGTGTCATACATGAGCCCCCTGTCTCCTGTAGGCCCCGTCCTTGCTTTTCTGTTGTAGGGTCTAGGTTCTTCCCACAGTCTCTGTGTTCTCTAGTTTGACTCCAGTCCGTTTGCTCTGCATAGTCTCACCCTCTTCCTGTTCTTACACTGGTCCCAGTCACAGGCTGTAACAGTTAATGAGTTCTGGATCCTCTTCTCATATATGAAACAGCCTAAATAGACACATAGGAGACAGGTACTTATATGGAAATAGTTATTTCCCTGCCTCCATGGAAAGGGCCTTTCATTTTTATGCAGGGAGTCCCCAAGTATTATAGGAAATGGGGAATTTGGGGCTGCCTGAATGGCTACCCTGGGCATAATCATCCCGGCTATGCAGGCCTGAGAGTCCTCAGGTCCCAGGATGTGATGATACATCTGGTCACAGCCTCAGCCCAGCAGTGCTGGGGCCACCAGGCTCACACCTCTCAATGCTGGGCGGAGGTTGTGGAGGGCATACCACGCCAGGAATCAAACTCCAGGTCTGCACATGTGAGGCTTACTTCCATCCCTTTATCTCCACAGCTCCTTTCGCAAAAGAAAAAAAATTGATAAATTGAAACTAGCTCTTTAAAGATGCTAGTACTATTATATTGCACATGGGTATAAGATGACTAGACATTGTGTAGGGGCACAAATAAATTCCTGCCAGTGGGTGAGGCTCTGAATAAGGTTAGCGGAATGCACCAATTCCATTTTCCTGGTTATATCAGACATTGCTCTCACCATCTCACCAACCAGGTGGTAGAGAAATCACAATGACCTATTTATTTATTTATTTATTTATTTATTTATTTATTTATGCTTTTTTTGGGGTCTCACGCGGCAATGCTCAGGGGTTATTCCTGGCTCTGCACTCAGGAATTACTCCTGGCGGTGCTTGGATGACTATATGGGATGCCGGGATTGAACCTGGGTTGGTAGTATGCAAGGCAAATACCTTACCACTCCGGCCACATAATAATATATTCTTGGAGAAAAATTCCTTAACAGTTTGAAATGGGGTATGGAATTTTTTGCATATAGGATGGGTGATTATTTGGTCATAGAAATAGTCCTTGTAGCAGTAAACCAATGATGAGTGTAATGTAATGATGGGCTTTAAAGTCAGTCAGTGGCTTCTAAAGTTGAGTCAGTGTTTTCACCTCTACCTCAACAATGTAAAGGCCAGGTGAGAAGTTTGGTGATGAAAGGAGTGAAACCTCCCCTTCTTGCATGCACAAAACCTCTTATGTAGTGCACCGCTATCCCTAAAAAATAATGCAAGATCACAAGGCCAGATTCCTTGTGAAATGAAATAAAATGATTCTGCTGAAGTGGAACTAAGTTTGAGAATATCCATCCACCCACTTGAGCTCTTTGAGACTTACACTATATGCTTCCTAGCAGCTTCTTTATTTGTTCCCTCCAGAGGTTGGGCAACCCTGCCTGCCCCAGCAGGGCTCTCCTAGTCATGTCCACAGGACAGGAGAACCCTTCCCTACCCTCGGCAGTCTCCAGATGGACTAGACATGGGAGCAGGAGGTAACTATTTTCTCTGACCTAGGATTGAAATATGGCTTAATTTTGTGTAATCTCATCAAATAATCCAAGAGATTGGTAAAAGAATAAAAGCGTGCCCCCATTGAGTGGCTCTGGAAAGAAGAGAAAAAAGAGTGGTTAAAACCATGAGGCATTCTCTGAGCAGAGCTGTGCTTCAGTTAATGACTTCTGGTTTGATCCCACACAAACTAGCATAACAGCTGAATCAACAGTGTTTTTCATTTCTGGAATGATATCAGAAGATCTAGATGGTCATTTAAGTGGCATGGAGAGAAGGGATTGATGACTAGGAAGCTGACTTGAATTAGACCACTGTCCACACCTTTCCCAAATCTGAGTTTATACGCTTCTACCAACTTTCTTAGGAACTTCTGAGAATGTGTGAAACAAGCAACACATCATCCCATGTCATTCAATCACTGTCTTTCCAACACAGGCTAAACAAAATTGCTCTTGTGGCTTATCATCCTGACATAAAGTGCACGTCTATTGAGGTGAGGAGGGAGTGGAAAGGACCAATCTCCCCTATGTTTTTCTCAAGCATAACGTTTCTTTCTCTGTGGCTACGGGGATGGGAAATCATGCATGTAGATAAACGCTAGGTCAGACTGACCTAGTGACATAGACTGACCATGCCCTTCAGTATAATGAAAGCTTTCATAATTTTTGCAACCTTTTCTCTTTCTAAATTTTATCTTAGGGCAGCTGGGATAGTTGAAAGGGGCTGTTGTGCATGCTTTGTATGAAGGATCCTCCATGAGCACTGCAGGAAGCAACTTCTTGAGCACTTTTCAGAAGTAACATCCTGTTCCCTATGCCCCAGAGTAGCACCATTACAGGTATGACCTAAAAAAAAAGTAAGCAAATAGAAAGGACTGTCAATTTTATTTTATACTGGAGCTTATTATGGAAATATTGTCAGATTCTAAATTTGAAGGACACTCATAATCTCTCTGCATAGCTATGTGCAAGATATAGTGGTTAGTAGGATTTGTATCCCCCAGATAGAGAAGTGCCTTATAGTACAACAACAGTGATTTTTTTTCAGACTTTGATTTTAATAAATATCTCCAGTGTTTTGCATAGCCATGGAATCACTGCTCCTGGATCTATGGCTTTTCCTTTCATGACTAGATGAAGATTTAAGAGGGAAATGACTGGGAAACTTGTGTTTGGGTTAATATAAATAAGACACAAGGTTTTCATGCCCTTCTGCTTTCACTGGGGACTCATTTCCCTAATACAGTCTCGTTGTAAAACAATCCACTCCCGAGGAGGTCAACAGTGAAAAGTTTGTCTTCTGAAATTAGTAATCAAAGAGTGAAAATAATTAATAGAGAAAACAGCACAGTTCCACACTGTGTTCCCATGTACATGTCTATAGAACAATAAATCAGTAGGGGAAAGAAACAATATAGGCATTTACAATTAGGCTTCATGCATAATGCCCTGGAAGGAGAATTTGTGTTAAAAAAGACAACATCTGCTGCAAGTTGGTTTATAAATAATACAGCTAGATATTCAGGTAATGACATGACAGACGGTCTCTTGTGTCCCTTGTCCTTTTGTGTCCAGTGCTGAATGTGTTTACATCCCGCAGCTTATGGCATCCATGCCTGGCCTGTTTGTGCTCGGGCCAGGAGCTCCTCTCTTCTTCAGTTAAATGCTTCTTTGCCCAAACCATAGCATTCCACATTGATGACCCAGATATCCAGAGAAATCTGCTCCATTTGGTTTTAATTGATCCCTTACTGTGAGAAGGTAAGCGCCTGAAAGAAGTGTGATCAGATGCACATTCAGTACTCTCATCCATGAACCAATTTCTTTTGTGTTGACACCCAGGCTTGACAAAAAGAATGATGGTTAAGGTCAAGTGCATGAAAGCTAATTCTAAACAATGATGGATGAGCCCAGGCCTGGACTCTATCTTATCTGGGATGTTCTGCTAAAAGGTTGGGTATTTTTCCCTCCCATTTAAAAAAAGTCTTCTAATTCTCAAATTAATGAAGTTATTACAGATCGACTATTTGCAGGAGCTGTTTTATTGTTTTATTCAGCTCTGTACCACTCTGTTGACAGCAGTGTGAGTGATGGCCTTCAGGCAGATGATTCTTCTTTGCCATGAAGGATCTGATAAATACTGCCTGTCTCTGCAATAAATTGTGCATGAAATAGTCCACTCCGGAAATCTACAGAGTTATGGTAAGGAAAATGACATTGTGAAAAAATATAGCAAAACAGCAATTAACTGAAACAAAATTGAATAGATCCTCTAAATAACCTCAATTTTGTTTTTTTTTTATTTATTATTGTTTGTTTCTATTTACATTCTTCTTGGGGGGGAGAAAAGTCATAGAAAAATAAGATGCCATTGGGGTTTACTCAAAAGTTCATTGTCAGGGTATTTAATGTAATTAGTAGATAGTAATTTCAGTCTCTGTACCTGCTATGTGCTCAGCGCTGTATTATGTGATTTCCCATTTATGGTCACCACTCAGAGACTAAGGAAGCACACAGAATTCTCGAGGAATAATAGCAGGCTTACTGATTTCATTTCCTATACTAAGAAAGTAAATTTATGTGTTCTATACATAGTTCTTGTCAGTAATGACAGAATAATTTTTTAAAATAGAAGATTTTAAATTGGTAACTCAAGCTGTGGTTTGAGAATATAAGAAATATATGATAAACTGCAAAAATAAATTTAAATGAATTTCAGGTCAATTTTTGTAAGTTTTATGAATGGATGATTAGAGCACATTATTTTCTCAAAAATGATTATGGTGCCTTTTCTATAATATATATAGATACCTTGAGTATCTTTCTCTGGGACTATTTGCCACTGCACAAATGTTGTTTGAGCTTGTGAAATAACTGAATATGTTTTCTACCTTTTCCACACATTAACCTTATATATCCTAGTACTCAAATCATAAACCCAAATATATATTTTGTATCATTTCACCAGATATCTATTAAAATGCACTTTGCTGGTTGTTTATATCACAGTCACTGTATTGAATGTTCAGGAATGTCCCCAGTGTTAAGATCGTCTAAAAATAATGAAATAGAAGTGTTTGTTATCATTAAACAAGCATCAGCGAATAGATATTGTGGTGAAGACCAAGACTTTCTTAGCCCCATGGTACTGTTGGCTTAGAAAGAACCTTGGAAATGATTCAATAACCCATTCCAATTATTTAGGCACAATTCATGTTAGTCTCTGCTTTATGTAAGATAACACACTGTTTCCTCAAATCTGCCATCTCATTTCATCCTTACAAAACCCCATGAAGCTAGAATGATTATCATTATTTTATAGATGAGGTAATTGAGACTCAGAAAGTATTAATTTATCGGCTCAAGATCACATAAACAGTATATGGCAGAGGTGGTGTTTAAAACCAGGTTTTCTGGCTCCCAATCTAGAAGTCTATCGGCTTCACAACTAACTGAAAAGTGTATTTAAAGCAAAGAAAATACATGACTTTCCACTTGTGTTTAATGATGAATTTCTTGGGAAGATGGAGAAAAATAAAGCCCTGTATCATTAATTTTTACTGCAATATCATTTTTTTCTAATAGCAATTATAGCTTTTGTTATGAAAAATTCAGAAAAATCCAGAGGATTAAAACAAAGTTTAGCTACTTATGGATTAGTTGGAAATGGACAAACTGTAATCTCTCTCATTAGATTTAGTTTCCAGTTTTAGCTTGCATTCAATTTTAGCTCCGAAAGCCTTTTGTGCCTCCTTCTTTGGACCAGTGGTCCTCCATGACATTATCTTGCAATTGATAGAAGTACAAAAGAAGAATAAGATTTACACATAAAAATATTTCACATCTCTGTCACTGCTGATAACATTCTGTCGATCAATGGAAATTGCAAGTTTAACCCCCACAGTAAACTAGCTCTTAGTGAGAGTAAATCTGTTTGAAGATCCTCAAACATGTAATTCAACATAGCATTGTTATCAAATTCCAAGATATCATTGGATATGACAAGTTTAGTCTCTGAGTTTAGTAGATTTAACATTTCTTAATTTGATGACCAAATAACTAAAAACAAATGCCATACTGTTTTCATATCTAACACACAATGGTGAAGCAAATTTAAAATTAGTTATCTTTGAAAAAAGAAAACAGGTGTTATACAGTAGCCATTGAACATAGCAAGTCTATAATTGTGCTGGAGAAACGGTGTCAAATAATAATGTTCCTTGACGTGCTCCAAGTAACTGCTCCTTATGGATCTGTTATATGTCCATTGTTTTCCATCACTCCTGGCTGTTCCCTCTTTCAACATTCTCATCAGCAATTTGGTGAAGCCAATAGAAAATGTACTCATCTCAAAGACCCGGAAGCTTACTGAGATGACTTTCTGTCCGCAGAAACTTGGATAGAAGACTGTCCCACCAGACTGTTTGAATTTTATAATCTCAGACCTCTTACATATTCAGTAGTGGTCTTGACAATATAGCTCTTTCAAAAAAAAATCTGTGAATTTTCTGTGTTTGATTCTAGTCTACTCCATGTGAAAACGCAAAACCAAAAACCACAAGTATTTTCGAGGCCTGTCCTTCTCTTTAATAAACTCAATTATGAGGCACTCACCTGGCTTCTAGGAGATTATGCCCTAATCTTTTTAAAAGATTTTTGTTCAGCTGAGAAGATACTTGAGACATTATATTAGTCTTCCATAGGTAAAAGAAGGATTATGCACTTCTAACTTGGTCTTCATACTAAATTCTTATATTTCTGTCAATAATTAAATGACACATTTTGACATTTTTCAGTCTCCATCATTGTGTCATATTTTTTGATCAAGTGAAACTTTCTTTTTCTTCCCAACATTGAGATTTCTAGATTTTCTAGATGTTCTCATGGTATTGCTCACAAAGACCCACAACTTTTTCCTGAGTTCTTTTCTTTCTCATTAGCTTATAAAATGCCGCACATAGCAATAGCTCATGCTTTGGAGTGTTTGGTCATAAATCTTCTCTCTGAAATCTACAAATTCATTCGGCATGCCATTTACCTTCAGACTACTGCCAGCAGCAGTCTCCTAATGTTTGTAGCTGTGAAATGTGGGTGTGCAGTATTTTAAGGCTCCTCTATCAGATTTTGTTTTGTCATTTTCTTTTTTTCTGCTTATAGTATCTTTTTGCATACCAGTTACATTCTGGCTCCCAAGCCAGTACCACATATCTTAGGTTTTTGGCTTGGGAGTAATTTGTTTCTAGTCTGAATTTCTGTATTCATCACCAAGTAACCATGAAGTTAAAAAATTATAACAAATGATTTTAAAAAATTATTGGTTTTGAAAGTAATTTATAGTTATTTATACATCTCTGAGTTGCTTGATACAGGTTGGGTTCAGTAGTGTACAACTCCAAGTTACAATGTTTTCCCAATTTGTCTCACTTCCTTTTCAGATCTACAGGCTAGTCAAAAATGTGCTGCTTCTATTCACAATAGCCAGAGTCTGGAAACAACCAGTATGCCCAAGAACTGATGACTGGAAAGAAACTTTGGTACATCTACAAAATGGAATACTATGCAGCTATTAGGAAAAATGAAGTCATGAAATTTGCCTATAAATGTATGGATATGGAAAGATCATGTTGGTTGAAATTAATCAGAAGGAAAAAGACAGTTCTAGGATGACTGCATTTATTTGCATGACATGAATATGTATATACATATTATGATACCAAAATCCCAGGTCAGGTGAAACATGGATCAGGAGGTCTTATCAAAAGTGGAAATTACCACAAATGTGCAAGCGAGAGTTTAGGTATGACAGAGAAGGGAACATGTGCTAATAATTGTCAAAAGGGCTAATACCAACCTAGAACTGAGCATTAAATACAGGCAAAAAAGATGCACATGATAACCTCTAAGTGTATGTATTACAATCCATAATGTAAGAGTAGGAAGAGAGAGAGAGAGAGAGAGAGAGGGAGAAAGAGAGAAAAGAGATAAAGAACCTTCCGTAGAGGCAGGTTATGGGAGGGGGAGGGAATTGGGGACATTGGTGGTGGGAAATGGACACTGGTTGTAGGATGGGGGGATGGGTGCTGGAACATTGTGTAACCGAAACCCCCAAACATGAACAATTTTGTAATTGTATATCTCACGGTGGTATAATAAAATATTAATTTTTAAAAAGTGCTGCTTTTATTGGCTTATTTTGAGTTCAACCCTAAAATAGGTTAAAGGTTTTCTCCTGGCTCTGTGCTCAGGGATCACTCCTGGAAATGCTGAGGAACAACATAAGTGGTGTCAGGGATCAAACCCAGAGTGGCTGCATGCAAGGTAAATCCCTCACCTGCTATACTATCTCTTCAGCCTTAGTAAGTGTACTTACTACAGTGATGCAAAAGAATTAAAAAAATATTTTTATGGTGATTGTCTGAGATTAGATTAGTATTTTTGCAAACACTATTGATACCTGTCTCTTAATGTACTTTTGTCAAAGCAAATCAGATATTAGACACTATCTTAAATCTTTAGCAATGCCATAACATATTACCACAAACTATATAAATGTAAGTGCTCTGGCATTTGCATTTTCATTCATATTATTACATCTGTAAATATTATAAAATGTATTATATCACATTCTGGAGGTAAGAATCTGGAGGTCAGGTCTAATAATGCTAAAATCAAGTTGTTGGAAGAACGGTGCTCCTTCCCAGAGACTCTGAAGGAAGAATCCAGTGCTCAATTTCTTCTAGATATGAAACTCAACTTCTTGCGGTTGCAGGACTGAGATCCCTGTTTCCTTTGTGCTGACAGGAAGGGATACTACCCATGTTCTTTTTCATGCTTTTACTCTTCTTTCCCATAGTCACTGAGGGCACATCAAGTCCTTCTCATACTTTGATATCTCCAAGTTCTTGTGCTATCTTATCTGCTTTTCTCTACTGTCACATATATCTGAATGACTCCAACTGGACAAATTTCTATCTTATAAGGGCCCTTGCATTTATGTTGGGGCACACCTGAATAACTCAAGCTGTTTTACTTGATTTGAAAGCTGTCATCTTGAGACTAGGAAATGGCTCAATGGTTAATGTACTTGCCTATGAACCTTGAAACCTCTTTGGGCAGAGCATGGTTTGGCCGCTTCTTTGTGCTTGCAGTTCTGCTGTTTGTGAGTTCTGGCTTGGAACCCCATTTCTGGTGGAATCATAATGAGGTATTTGTGACCATTTCAAGAGAAAGGGTGTAACTTCTGGCAAGAACCAACTAGAATATGCAGAAGCACTATGTAAGAGCTGCGGCTCATAGAGAGCATGTGTGTGAACACTGTAGAGACCCTCCACTTCCCCCAGTGAGTGCTACCATCAAAATGTATTCTAACAGCATAACTAAAGGAGCATGACCTCCAGCAAGCACCGCAACTAAGTGTGCAAATACAACATCAACAGAGAGAAGTGATAATAGGAGGAAATCTACATTAATTCCATCAGCAAAATTTCTTCACAGTTGTTCCTATATTTGGGTTTTTGTAGAATAGTCAGTGGGCTAAAATCATAAGTTTGATCTAATGTGAACACCAAATCACAGGTTAGAGGCATGAAGTCTTTCCATCATTATAATTCAAGAAAACCATCAGTGGATGTGGTGTGCCAGGGGGAATAGAGTCTTACCATAGAAAAGACAAAGAAAATGAATATATTTGAAAACATATTGCTAAGTGTCGGGGAACTCTGCCGCTGGGGTCCCCGACAGTGTCGGGACAGAGGTTCTCTTCTACCTCTGAGGATGCCAGGAGAACAGATGAAAAGTCACGAGTCCGATGCAGTTCCAAAAAGGCCTTTAATAGTACAAAAGCTCTTCCACAGCAATCCAATATAATGAACAAACTCTAGCTCTGGTCTGAACTTAGACCATACAAAAGAGCCTAAGTCTACCACCAAAGAGAGAGGATGTCACCCGAGCTGAGTCCTACCCAGAAGAAGGAGTAAAAGGCCAAAGAGCAAAACGCCAAAAGCTGCAAGGCTGAGGAGCCAAAAGTCAAAAGCTAAAAGGCCCAAAAGGTAAAGCGAAGGGGCCTCAAGTCAGCCCCTTATATTCACCAAAGTAATCCAATCGGAAGGGTCATGTCAACAAAGAACTTTAAACAGAGTGTAGTGCCCCCACCCTATTGCAGGTATAAACAAAGGTTATGCCAAGGTCTAATCCTTTCTACCAAGATTATCTCTTATGTAAAACACTGGAGAGAGAGAGAGGGTTGATATAAAGTAATACATCTTAACTTCATGAGCTTCATGTAATCTAGATGGTACCCACAAGGTACTTCTTATTATTATCTGCACCAGGGTGATTCTGAGTATCTTGTTCTCGTGTACTGAAAGGGTCACACTTGCCTGCTGACAGCAAACTGGTATGATCCTTCTATAGTCTTCCTATAGTCTCAACGTAGCCAGGGTGGTAGTCTCCTGGTAAATTCTAACTGTCCCATGCTGGGTGCAGTGGGTATAGAGAGGAGCTGTACCCAATCTAGAAAACATAGAAGTCTTTGTAGATGTATAAGTCAGAAGTTATTCAATCAAGGTGACTTCTGTAACTGCCACATCCTCTAGCAGTGTTTACATAGAAGAGAGGTCTCATTAGAATGAACCATGGCTTAAATAAGATTAAGCTGGGAGTGGGCAAAACAACAAAGCTCCCAGGTTAGCTTAACCTGTCCTCCAACAGCTAAGGGTCAGATAGCAAATATTTAGGCTTTATGAAATATAGGCTATCTGTATTTAACTATACAACTATTTACCTTTTACATTATAACTTAAAGGCACAATGTAAATCAAAGAGTATTGTATGACTGTTATAACTTTATAAAAATAGGCAACAGGTAGAGCTAACTGGTTGATTCAGCTACTATAGTTCCTTATCAGGTGCCTTCCCCTATAATAAGATTATGTAAGTGTGCTCCCAAAACACAAAATGGAAGAAATATTATTTCCTTATCACAGGAACATATTTTTTTACCTTGCAAAGTTTTTTTTTGTCTAAAATATTTCTTACCTGATATGTTCTAAGAATTAAAAGTGAAGGTTATTGGGGCTGGAGAGATAGTACAGCTAGTTAGGTGTATCTTGCACACAGCTGACCCTTATCTGACCCAAAAAACTCTAACTGGAACCTTGATCACTGTCAGGAGTGATCTCTGAGTGCAGAAACAGGAGTAAGCTGGAGCACCAGTGGGTCACGATCACGATCACGATCTTCCCGTTGATCATCTATTTGCTAGAGCGGGCACCAGTAATATCTCTATATGTCCTGTCTCATGCCAGTAGAGCCAGGGGCATTGGCTTGCTACAGGAACATAAAGAGCCTCAAACCATTATATTAGGTCATGGGAATGACCTAATATGATTGTTACTGGAATTTGGCATATCATATACAACACGAGAAGCTTGCCAGGCTTGTCGAGCGGGAGACAAACTCTTTTAAACACCTCCAAATAAAGCATTTATTGATGAACCGCGTGGCCTCAAGCGGCGCGCAAGCCGGGCTGTGATGGGCTTGTCTGCTGGGTGGGTGTCGGTGATCCGGGTTGTGATGGGCTGGTCTGCTGGGTGGAGTTCTGACGAGAGGGAAGTCCAGAAGTGGAAAATGGCCCAGGTATGCTGGTCCAGAGACTCACACATGGGGCAGAGCTGTTCCTTGCTTCCCCTGTGCAAAGCCGTTCATGAGGCAGTCGGGAGGCATGGCGGGTTCTAGCCCTGGCCCACCACCTCGGCAGAGCCTCACAACAAGCCAGACCACTGCTCCTCACTCCACGGGCACCGCCACCAGTGGGTATGGCCAAAAAACTAAAAGCAAAAAGAGTGAAAAAAGTGAAATCTAGAGCTGAAGAGGCAATACACAGGTAAATGACTTTATGCTCCCAACTTGGTTTGATCCCTAGCATTTCATGTGGTTACCTAAGCACTACCAGGCATGAAGCCTGAGCAATGAACAAGATATAAACCCTGAGCACTTTTGGGCATGGTTCCAAAGTCAAACAACTACAAAAATGTGAGGTTTGCAATCCTCCTGATTATCTATCATTTGGTCACATTGCAAAACTGCACCATGCATTACTGGACAAAGTACACACTGACTAGGGAATTTATAGATATCTGGTATACCAGCATTCTTCTATCATTTGCATCTAGAGACAAGTACCTGTCCTTATATATTGGTCCATGGACTGGCAGTAATAACCAAGGCAGTAGACTGTTGAGGTATGCTGGGTGCCCGGCAATATCCAGGAGCATGGTCAGGGGATCCCTTTCTGCACCAGGGGATCGGCAGCTAGCCGACAGAGATAGACACAATAATCCAGCAAAGTTTCAAAAGGCTTTACTCACACTTGTTGTGGTATACAATCCAGTAACAGGAAAAGCCCAGACTTTAGGTTCTTAGCTGGACTCTGGCCATGTGTCGGTTTAGAATCCTAGGCCAAGATGGCTGCTACCATGTGCCAAGGCCCAACAGGGAAGAGAAAGGAGAAAGGAGAAGAGCAGAGGGCAAAGAGGAGGAAGAGGAGAAAGGGTGAAAAGGTGCGGAAGAAAGCAGGTAACAGTTTTTATAACTTTTTAGCACAGACTGGCCCACATCAACAGAAAGCAGTTAGGGTCAATCCCCTCAGGTAACTTCTCCCAGTACCACACGTTGTCCCATTGATATTGCACCAGCCAAGTCTGCAGGTCCTTGGTAGATAGGGGAACGGCATCTGAGATGAACTGTATCTCAGAATACAAAGACGTGCTTCTGTACCAACGGATATTCTGCAGCCAGGTATATATTGCTCCAAGCCTTCACAAGATTCTCATCTTTACTTCATAGTTGTTTGGTATATTAGCCTTTACACTTATTAAGAGCCATGCTTGCTTGCTTGGAGACAAACATCATTTCTCTCTGGTCTAATTATTTTGAGATCCAATGTAGCCAGGTAAATATACTGGTAAGATCTATCTAGTCCCACCACGATGTGGTTGCATGAGAGAAAATATTTATACCTGCTAACATAGAATACATGGTAAGATATAATGCCACATATTGTTAGGTTCTGCTATGGCCCCAACTATGTAAGCCCTGAGGTCTTGACAAACAAGTCATTGCTCAAGATCACCTTGATCCCCCCAACCACGCATATCTATCCTGGTCATCTGGATAGTATAGTTTTACCACCAACTGAGGACAGGACATCTTCAAGGCTGGTTAAACACATGACTGGAACAGGACATACCACTTCTCTCGTCTTTCTTTAAGTTGGCATGACCTTTTTAGGATGAAATGTTTGAAATATGTTTTTTTAAGTCTATTTGTTATATGGATTTGTGCGGGCTATGATGCATATAACGACCTTGGCAGGCCTATATAATCCCTGCTTGCCTTCTCCCTGGGGTCGAATATTCTCACTAGGACCTGCGTGTCTCAGTGAAGTGATCAGTCTCAGCTAGCTGGAATAAACCCTATTTGTTATTGCATTATGAGTGTGGTTCTTTGCCATCTGAGTGGGGAAGCGGACAAATAGAGTGAGGGCTCCAACAATATCAAACTGTTTTCTGCTCCTTATCTACAAAGTGTCCTGCAGGAGGTAACTCCAGGCAAGATGCAAAGGCTCTGGGCAAAGTGTACTGCAACAGTAGGCCAGTGGTTTTCAACCTTTCTCCACCTGCAAACTTGAAACAGTTTGTGAACTGGTGTTTGGGGAGCACTGTCATATTCACCCCATCTACCTTAGTGGTCAAGGCAGGCAACAAGGGTGGTTAAGTTACTCTTGACATGTGACTGGTTTCCTATTTAAGTGGATTCTTGCTTAAAAAGGTTCTACTATTTACATAGTTTTTACATAGTTTCTACATAGAATAATTACTAATCCCCATAGAGATGGAAACAGTAGAGGTATGTTGCTCTAAGAAATCCTATTCAACCCCCTAAAAATTGGAAGACCATTCTGAAATCTGGAAATGCTAGTCTGTGGATAGAGACTTGTTAGAAACTTTAAGAGTCATCCAGAATTCAGTTTGATTCAGTCTGAGAAACACTGAATATAGTCTGTGTGTCCAATACAGGGTTAATAAAATTAAAATGACTACTGAGTCCTCCATGTGGCTTGTTGACTGTGATGCTGGCCACCCTGGGTCCTGTTGGATGTGCTTGGATGACTGAACAGGGCCTCTTTGCATTCATCTTCCTAATAGTCTGAATTTCTTGAACAATTGCTGTGGCATATTAAGCATTTTCTTTGTAACAACTGATTAAAAGATTGCTATTACTGAAGAAAACGTAGATTTAAAAACAAAAGCAGTTAGTAGCTTTTATCCATCATCAAGGAATTAACCAATTGGCAACAAGTGGGACAGCTCAATTTCTTTAGATATCTGAGGCCTAAATAGCTTAATTGGGGAAGCATGTTAAAAGGGATGGAATGACATTCATTATGGATTAAGTTAATACGTTTCAGACACATCACATGGCTTAATTTAACAAATTCCACATCTTACTGTTTGGCAGGAAATGGCATCTCATGAACATCATTACCAGCCAGTCTGACTTGAGTTAGTCAAAAGGCTCTCTCCATATGAAAACTGTTAATCTTAATAATACTGTGCTCTGCCTTGGCAAAATCCTCTGTATGCTTGGGAATCTTAGGACTCAACTGCCAGCCTCCCCAAGGCACTCCCTCCCACATGCTTTCAAAATGAGGAGGGAAATAGCTCATTTACTAGTTAAAACTCATCTAAAATGGAATGCGGGTGGTGCTAGTCCACTGGTAAGAAAGTTGGGTATATCCTACTAGGATCATCTTTAAATTCTAAGTGGAAATTGTTGACTTTTAGCAAATACATGCTTTTATATCGTTAAATAAATGTTATTGATGTGGAAAATGAAATGGAAAAGAAATCACCTTAGTAAGCATTCTCATAATAATATCTTAGTAACAATAGTTTACATATGTGTGGGTAGTCTCCAAATTTCTATCTCCTAGTGACGTCATAGGAGTCATAAATGACTTTGCACCATTGGCAACTTCATCTGAATGTGTTTACTATGTCTTTCATCAGTCTCATTTTCCTTTGTACTTGATTTAATCTCAAGTTATTTTGTTCAACATAGTCTCTAAGAATGTAAAAATCCTTCTGCTGATATTGCCAGTAAGAGGCTGTGGTGATTTATTGACGTGGGAACAAAATCAAGAATGATTAAGGACTATGAAAGTGGGAAGGAAGCAGCAACAGTATTTGCTCAATGCGCAAGTATATCTCATTCCACCACAGATATGAAGTTGAATAACCACAAACTGATAGAAAAGTGAAAGGGTATGTTACAGGGCCGTGGGGGTATAGCTCAGCATCAAGCAACATATGCTTGACACCATATGCCACCTAGAAGCACAGGGCATCATCCTGGAGGATTCCAAGGACCTATTGCCAAACATAAACTCTGAATCATCAGTCTTGGTTGACCAAGAATTACCAGTAGTGGTCCCTGGGTCCCCTAAGCACTGAGACTTGAGGGCCTCCCCACCTAAAGAGGAATATAATTCATTAAAAATAACAGGACTAACAAAAGTTCAAGAAGATTCAACATCAAGAACCTGGGTTGAATATTGAACACAGAAGTAAATCCTTCTCAGTACCACACTGATCACTATCAAAGCAGAATATTTGTGATATTGAAAGAAGGCATGAAACCTGAGCAATTGAATTTACTACTGCGCTGAGTAGTTCATGGCAGTATTTCTCAGCGTTTTTTCCAACGAACAAAGCCTTTCAGCTTTGTTTTACTATGGCACCCCCTGTCCTACCAGACAGCCCCCTACTTTCATGCTGTGTTCACCAATTTATGCAATTTCCATCTGTGGATCTGTGGCCCCCTAGTCTATCCTGGAGGTTTAAGGGAGCCCATTAGCACCCTCCAGTTGAGCAACATTAGTTTATACAGCCAAGAATTGTTATTTACTATGTAACATGAAAGTGAGTTGAAAAAATGTGATAACTCTAGAGAAGCTGATGTGTAAAGACTTTTTACTTGCCAAAGTAAATATACAATTTGGATGGATTCTCCCTATTTTGAATACAGATGTCCATAGGCATGATTGCTGAAAAAGTATATCTATGACTATAACAAGGAACTGCTTGGGCTTAGGCTATCCACCTAGTAGTAGAAGACACTTCTAAAGGGGTCCAACTATGACTTTAAATAATTTTACAGGAATGTGGAAGTCACAAAAACATTTTTATATACTCTGATATTTACACAATGTATCATCTATGGACACATTTCTCAAAATGTATCTTCACAGTTAAATGAAGTATATTGTACCCTTTGCTATCTAGTATGGACCAGGTAGTCAGAACATTTTCTGGTCCTGATCCATACGGCAAACTCACTGCAAACTCAGTAGTACTGCTTCTACATTGTCCATGAGGAAACTGACCCTCAACAGAATGATGAGATTGACTGTGGCCATAGGTGATAAAGACAGTACAGAAACAAATAAGACTTATTCTAGCTGTCCAGATTTTTACTCAATTGTTCACATTTCAAGAGTATTTGGGGGTTACTAACAACACTAGATGCAATCAAACCCCCTTAGTTCTCCAACCACAAGAGGTGAGAGAGGAGGTCTGCTAAAGATTAATAGACACATATCCCGTTCCACCCAATGTCTTTATCTATTCCACATTTTGAGCATACATCACTAAACTGAAAATGAAATTACTGGGTTAGGCAATAAAAGAACATGGAAGTCTGCCTTGGGAGGAAAGGAAAAATCTAGGAAGTACACAGCTTACAGATAATTAATTTCTCCACTTTCTAGCAGTTATACAGAGAGAGTGAGTTTCTTACCCAAGGCATTCTAAGCATACATCAGAACTATGTTTCATATTCACTGTGTTGTTGAACAACAGGAGGCTGGCCATTAACTCCAGATGGTCACATGTTAAAGCCAGTCCTGCTATTTTAATGAAGTTTGAGAATTCAGCATTATACAAGAAGGAGGATGGGTGTTTAGGTTGAATCCAGAAGCAAGATCTTTGGATGCAAAACCAGTGTAGCTTCAAAATTGTGGACCTTTCTTTATCTTCTGTAAGCCATTTTGCCATAATCATCAATGCCATTTTAAAGCATACAGTTCTTAGGGAGTTTCTGAGATCTCTGACTTTAGACTATGCCCATACCTCATTTTTATTATCTCAGTCAATAGCTTTTATTTACTTGCCAACATTCATAGAACTTCAACTATGTTCTAGACACTGCTCTAGGATTTGGAAGTTGGAAAATATTAGATTCATAGATCGAATACTTGGGAAGATAGCAGTTTAGTTGATAAGGCATATATGTAAAGAACCAAGAATACCTTTTATAAAAATCTTAGACAGTGGTTATTGATCAGTGACTACATTCTGAAAAGTATTCTATGACTTTTCATGTATTAAATCATTAAAATATCTTACTTTATAAAGTACTTTATACCTTATAAAGTAGATGCTACTAGCTTTTTTTTTTTGGGTCATACTGGCAATGCTCAAGGGTTTCTCCTGGCTCTGCACTCAGGAATTACTCCCTGGCTAGTTCTCGGGGGACCATATGGGATGCTGAGGATCCACCCCAGGCCGGCATGGGCCGGCCCGTGCAAGGCAAACACCCTACCTGCTGGACTATCACTCCGGTCCCTACTATCCTTATTTTTGAAAACACACACACACACACACACACACACACACACACACACACATTGGAAACCAAAGTAAAGAGAAACTAAAGCAACTTTTCAGGACCACAGAGTGATTAAGTGATACAGCAGGGATCTGAAACAAAGGAGTCTGGATTATAGTCTATTGTATTCAAAACACAGCACATTCCAAGGACAGCTAAACCTGGCGCTTTGGAGAGTAGAGTTGGGGCAGTATTTAACTCTTTTTACAAAAGTCTTTTCTCCAACAACCCTTGGATGGAATCAGCATGGATGGGAATTTGCACATGTCGCTGAAGGAGGAGATAAACTTTTACTGAAAGAGAAATGCATAGGATATGTGTGATAGCTGGAGAAGTTCAAGTTCAGAATTCAATGTTACAGGTGTTAAGGATTAGTCAGCAACTTTCACTTATCTAGTGATTTGAGATGTAACTATTATTTCATTATTCTTAGAAGCAGTTAACTGCCCCTCGAGGTGTTGGAGGTGTGGCTACAGTGCCCGGCTGAGTCACAGGTGACAGACAGGAGACAGGCTTGTCTACACCCAGGGCTCTGCCCCATGGGCCCTGGATGATTGATGGTCTCACATAGAAAAAGACTGGGCCCCTGGGATGAACCCAGAGCCATGGCAGAGCCTGGAAAACTACCCGTGGTATATTCGATATGCCAAAAACAGTAACAATAATGGACCTCATTCCCAGTGAATGGAGAAGTTACTGGCACCTTCTTGAGCAAATCAATAAACAACGGGAAGACAAGTGATAAGTGACAAGTGAAAAGCAAATATTCAAAGAACTGCTTGGAAGCCAGAGAGACGGAATAAACAATGAAGTGGAAATATATAGATAGTATTTGTAGATGAATCCATCCATAAATGAAGAATTGTAGTTTTGTGGGAAATATTTTTGTTTCTATGGAAGTGTGCTAAAACTCATCCTGTCTTGTTATGGTTAGATGAGTCTTAGCCAAGGATGGGACTTTGCCAACCATTTAAGTCCAATCAAATGCAAATTTATCTGTGATTGAGAAAAGTAGAATAAATAGAATAACAAAACCCATTAGAAGGCACTTCTAAGAGATTGAATCATTAAAGAACACTGCTGAGTTGACTGAAAAGTAGAGAACATCATCCAAAACTGGTTTCAACTTAGATAGATACAAGCTAATTACGTTAGCTTGCTTTGAGTTGATTTCATTTCTGAACTCATTTAACAAATATTTGGGGGAAACTCGGGATTGGGCATACAGGTTTTGAGCTCAGGAGTGACATCTGGTGGCACTGGAAGACTATACACAGTGCAGGGGATCAAACCCAGAGTGAACAACACGCAATGTCTTAAGAGCCTTACCTCCCCACCGTCTCTCTGGTGTTAAAATATACCAATGTCTTAAGAGCCTTACCTCCTACACCGTCTCTCTGGTGTTAAAAATATACTTTTTAAAATTTTGTTAAAAATTAACATTTAACCTGATTTAGGTTACACAGTGGTAAGCAGAATAGCCTTTGTGAAGTCTATTTCTAGTGGATGCAGCACGAGTCAGGGAAGTGCCGCATCAGGCATTCTTCAGAAGATGGACACGATCTGATTCCACATAAATGTTTGTAAAGCAGACAGGTCTTAGGGATACAATTCTTTTGAGCTGCTGAATGAAAGAATACTTGTGTGGAAGCATTCTGTGTACCCTGAGATTTTGCATGTGTGGTGGTGGGGGGGCGGAAGTTTCTGCACTAAGATCATTTGTATTTACTCTTAATTTCTATCTCAGGATAAAGTAGAATCCACATGGGATCTAGACTACTGAGAAGTGAATTCACAAAACTCTTTAGTAGTTTTGGCCAGCTTTGGAAGTAGTCAGAAATAAGTCTTGTAGTGTGAAGTGGCAGTCAATTCAACCCACCCTCTGAGAGAGAGTCCCACAAATTAATGAGAATATAGCGCCCGCGATGGCAGAGCCTGGCAAGCTGTCCGATGTGTGTTCGAGTATGCCAAATCCAGTAACAGAAATGTTTATTTTCCTGGACCCGAAAAGAGCCCTTAATACGGCAGCAGTAAGAAAGGCAAACAAGCAGTGCCACACAAAATTTCACGGCCATCCTAGGGCTGCCAAAACGAAGAAGGACTAAAATGACTGTCTGTACTTTCAATGCACGTACACTGGCATCGGAAGCATATATTGAGGATCTGATGCTGCAAGCAAAAAGATCAAGTACGACATCATTGGTCTGACTGAGACGAGGAGGCGCCAGTTGCATCATGCTGTATTTGACACCGGAGAAGAATTGTTCCTTGGAACATGCGACTAAAAGAGGCATCGGTGGCGTTGGTGTCCTTGTCAACACGAACATGGCCGTAAACATTGATTCATTTGAATGCCTTACAAAACCGAATAGGACGATTACACTTGAAGAGATGTGGCCCACTGCCAGCAATTTCTATCTTCATTGTCTACGCACCAACATCCACATACAAAGAAGATGAAATTGAGAAATTCTACATGGAATTGGAGGAGTTCTATAAAAAAGATCACACCTTCTACAAGATCATAGTCGGTGATTTTAATGCCAAGATAGGACCAAGAAGATCGGCTGAAGAACTCCACATCGGGACCCATGGCCTAGAATGGAACGAACAGGGTGAGAGACTATCTGGAGTTCATCATGTCCACCAAGACCATTCATGGGAACTCACAGTTCCAGAAAGCTGAAGCGAAACGTTGGACATGGGAATCTCCTGGCGGACAGTTCCACAATGAAATTGACCATATCATCTTCAATCGACGGTTTTGTCTGACCGATGTAGCTGTCGTCCCCAAATTCCAAACAGGATCAGACCACCGCCTCCTTCGGGCAAAATTCTACTTCCCGCAACGGGAGAAAAGGCTGCAAAGTTTAAGAAGAGAACTCCCAGAACGACCACCAACTGGGAACTCTTTGGCACCATTGCAGCAACATGGGAAGATACCATCATTGACCGACATCGATGAAGAATACAACCGACTGGTTCAGCACCTCCATGATTGTGCGAAGAATGCTGAGAGAGAGAAAGACACAAAAGGACGCCTGTCTTCAGAAACTCTCGAGCTCATTCGCCAACGTGGCAAGGCGCGAGCCTCAGGAGACCAAATGCTAACATCCAAGCTTGCTAAACAGTGCAGAGAAGCGATAAAAGAAGACCTCAAAGACAGAAGAGCAGAAATACTGGAAGATGCAGCAGAAGCCGGGAAAAGCATTCGCACTGCCCGCCTTTCCTTTGCCAACTATAAGACCAAGATGACTGCCCTCCGACGCCTGATGGATCTATCACATCTTCCAGAAAGGCAATGGAGAAGATTATCCATGACTTCTACTCAAATCTCTTTGATAGCCACGTCCACCTGCCCACATACCAAATTCCACAGGATGGATATGTCATTCCCAACGTTCTCCCTTCTGGAATCCGACATGCCATCTCGCTCAGTAAAGAAGGGAACAGCACCAGGCCCAGACAAAGTCAGACCCGAACACCTGAAGAATCTGCCATCGGTACTCATCAATACACTAGCTCGGCTGTTCACACGCTACCTGTCCGAATGCAAGGTGCCCTCCCAATGGAAAACCAGCAGGACAGTTCTACTGTTCAAGAAGGGAGACATTCACGACATCGGCAACTATCGCCCCATCTGCCTGTTGTCTGTCATCTACAAGCTGTTTACACGAGTCATCCTGAACAGGATTACCAGAACACTAGATGAAGGACAACCATGCGAGCAAGCAGGCTTCCGGAAAGGATTCAGCACAATCGACCATATCCACACGGTAAACCAAGCTCATTGAGGTTTGTAGGGAGTACAAGATGCCACTCTGTCTCACGCTCATTGATTTACAGAAAGCCTTTGATTCTGTGGAGACTGAAGCAGTCATCGAAGCCCTAGCCAAACAGGGTGTTCAAACCCAATACATCAAGATCCTTTGTGAGCTGTATTATGGATTCACCACCAGGATCTCACCATTCTACAAAGAAGTGATCATTAATGTGAAAAGAGGGGGTTCGACAGGGTGATACCATTTCACCAAAACTCTTCAGCGCCACCCTCGAGAACATCATGCAACAATTAGAATGGGAAGGAATGGGAGTGAAGATAGATGGTCGGCAACTACACCACCCTCCGCTTCGCTGATGACATCGTTCTAATAACACCAAACATTAGCCAAGCGGCACAAATGCTGGCTGACTTTGACCGAGAATGTGGTAAGATAGGTCTACAGCTGAATCTAAAGAAAACTATGTTCATGAAGAATGAACTAGTTCCAGAGGCCCCATTCACTCTCAATGGAACAAACATCTCTGAATGCAGCAGTTATGTGTACCTAGGTCGAGAAATCAACATGATGAACGACCTAAAACCTGAGCTGCGCAGGAGGAAGAGAGCGGCATGGAATGCCTTCAAAGGCATCGAAGAAATAGCTAAAAGGACAAAGAACCTCCGGCTCCTGGCACATCTCTTTTGACTCCACCCATTCTCCCTGCATTAACATACGCCTCAGAGACCTGGGCCCTACGAAAGCAGGATGAGAATGCTATTCGGGTCTCCCAGAGAGGAATCGAAAAGAGCTATGCTTGGAATATCACGCCTCACTCAAGTGAGAGAAGGAATCCGGAGTTCTGACCTCCGTCGCTATTCCAGAATCAGGGATGCTGTCTCGCTTGCCAAGGCATCGAAAATCAGATGGGCTGGACATGTAATGCGATTTGGAGACAACCGCTGGACTAGAGCCATTACTGACTGGATCCCACGGGATATCAAAAAAGACCACGCGGCCGCCCACATACAAGATGGTCAGACTTCCTTGAAAAGACCCTGAAGGAACGGTTTGAGGCTCTTCATATTCCTGAATCAACCAGATGCCATTGGGCTACATTGGCACGTGATAGGGTCCAATGGAAATGTTACTGGCGCCAGCCTCGAGCAAATCGATGAATAACGGGATTCAAGTGATCAAGTGATCAA
>JAJIBD010000960.1:0-57441 GCA_021461705.1 Cryptotis parvus | reverse complement strand
TCACTTGAGTCATCCTGAACAGGATCAGCAGAACATTAGAAGGACAATCATGCAAGCAAGCTGGCCTCCGAAAAGGATTCAGCAGCACAATCAACCATATCCACATGGTAACCAAGCTCATTCAGGTTTGTAGGGAGTTCAAGATGCCACTCTCTCTAACATTCATTGATTTAAAGGAAAGCCTTTGATTTTGTTGAGACTGAAAGATCATTGAAGCCCTAGCCAAACAGGGTGTTTAATCACAATACATCAAGATCCTTCATGAGCTGTATTACGGATTCACCACCAGGATCTCACCATTCTACAAGAAGTGATCATTGATGTCAAAAGAGGATTCGGCAGGGTGATATCATTACACCAAAACTCTTCAGTGCCACCCTCTGAGAACATCATGCGACAATTAGAATGGGAAGGAACTGGAGTGAAGATAGAAGGTTGGCAACTACACCACCTCTGCTTTGCTGATGACATCGTTCTAATAACACCAAACATTAGCCTAGCGGCCCAAATGCTGGCTGACTTCAACCGAGTTGTGGAAAGATAGGTCTACAGCTGAATCTCAACAAAACAATGTTCATAAAAAGTGAACTAGTTCCAGAGGCCCCATTCACTCTTAATGGAACAAATTTCTCTGAATGCAGCAGTTATGTGTACCTAGGTCAATAACTCAGCGTGATAAATGACCTAAAACCTGAGCTGGGCAGGAAGAAGAGAGCAGCATGTAATGCCTTCAAGAGCATGGAAGAAATATCTAAAAGGAAAAAGAACCTCCATCTCTGGGCACATCTCTTCCACTCCACCGTTCTCCCTGCATTAACATATGCCTCAGAGACCTGAGCCCTACGAAAGCAGGATGAGAATGCTATTCAGGTCTCCCAAAGAGGAATCGAAAGAGCTATGCTTGGAATATCATTCCTCACATTAAGTGAGAGAAGGAATCAGAAGTTCCAACCTCACAAACGTTGCGGAGTCAGGGACACTGTCTCATTAGCCAAGACATTAAAAATCAGATGGGCTAGACATGTAATGCGATTTGGAAATGACTGCTGGACTAGAGCCATTACTAACTGGATCCCACGGGATGTCAAAAGATCACATGGCCGCCCACCTTCAAGATGGTCAGACTTCTTCATCAAGACCTTGAATGAACGATGTGAAGCTCTTCATATCCCTGAACCAATCAGATGCCATTGGGTTACACTGGCAGGTGATAGTGTCAAATGTAAATGTTACTGGCACCTACTCTAGCAAATCAATGATTAAGTGTATGTCATATGAACCAGTGAATATCATGTCATCCACAAATAGTGATAGCTTGACTCTTTTCTTTGCCTATCTGTATGCCATATATGTCCTTTTCCTCCATAATTGATATGGCAACAACTTCCAGTAATATATTGAATAGAAGTGGTGAGAGGGAACCAGCTTTATTGTCCCAGATCTTAGAAGGAAGACTTTCAGTTTTTCCCCAGTGAGGATGATGCTTGCTTTGGGCTTTTGGCTATACTGAGGAAAATTCCTTCAATTATCATTTTATGGATAGTTTTTATAATGAGCTCATGTTGGATCTTATCAAATACTTTTTCTGCATCAATTTATGTAATCATATGGTTTTTTATTTTTTTCCTCTTATTGATATGATGTATTTTGTTGATTGACTTGCGGATTTTGAACCATCCTTGCATTTCCAGGATGAACTCTACTTGGTTATGCTGTGCAATAATTTTGATGAGTCTTTGGATTCTATTTGCTAGTATTTTGTGGAAGATCTTAGCATCTGTGTTCTTCAGGGAGATTGGTATGTCACTTGATCACTTGATCACTTGAATCCCTTTATTAATCGATTTGCTCAGGTGGGAGGCAGTAACATATCCATTTGACCCTATCACGTGCTAATGTAGCCCAATGGCATCTGGTTGCTTCAGGAATATGAAGAGCCTCAAACTGTTCCTTCAGGGTCTTGACGATGAAGTCTGACTATTTTGTAGGTGGGCGGCACACGATCTTTTGACATCCCGTGGGATCCAGTCAGTAACGACTCAAGTCCAGTGGTTGTCTCCAAATTGCATTACATGTTCGGCCCATCCGATTTTCGATGCCTTGCAAATGAGACAGCGCCCCTGATTCTGCAATAACGATGAAGGTCGGAACTCCGGATTCCTTCTTTCACTTGAGTGAGGCATGATATTCCAAACATGGCTCTATCCATTCCTCTCTGGGAGACCCGGATAGCATTCTCATCTTGCTTTCATAGAGCTTAGGTCTCTGAGGCATATGTTAATGCAGGGAGAACAGTGGAGTCGAAGAGATGTGCCCTGAGCCAGAGGTTCTTTGTCCTTTTAGCTATTTATTCAATGCTTTTTGAAGGCATTCCATGCCACTCTCTTCCTGAGCAGCTCAGGTTTTAGATCTTTCATCATGCTGAAGCCAGGAAGGTACATATAATGCATCTGCTGCATTCAGAGATGTGTGTTCCATTGAGAGTGAATGGGGCCTCTGGAACTAGTCAATTTTCCATGAACATGGTTTTGTTCACATTCAGCTGTAGACCCATTTTTCCACATTCTTGGTCAAAGTCAGCCAGCATTTGTGCCACTTGGCTAATTTTTTGTGTTATTAGAATGATGCCATTGGTGAAGCAGAGGTGGTTTAGTTGCTGACTGTCTATCTTCACTACCATTCCTTCCCATTCTAATGGTCGCATGATGTTCTCGAGTGTGGCACTTAAGAGTTTTGGTGAGATAGGATCACCTTGCCAAACTCCTCTTTTGACATCGATGATTACTTCCTTTGTAGAATGGTGAGATCCTGGTGGTGAATCCGAAATACAACTCATGAAGGATCTTGATGTATTGGGTTTGAACACCCTGTTTGGATGACTGCTTCAGTCTCCACAGAATCAAAGGCTTTCTTTAAATCAATGAATGTGAGACAGAGCAGCATCTTGAACTCACTACAAACCTCAATGAGCTTGGTTACAGTGTGGATATGGTCGATTGTACTGAATCCTTTTCGGAAGCCAGCTTGCTTGCATGGTTGTCCTTCATCTAATGTTCTACCAATCCTGTTCAAGATGACTCAAGTGAACTGCTTGTAGATGACAGACAACAGGCAGATGGAGAGATAGTTGCCAATGTCGTGAATGTCTTCCTTCTTGAACTGTAGAACTTTCCTGCTGGTTTTCCATTGGGAGGGCACCTTGCATTCAGACAGGTAGCATGTGAAGAGTCAAGCTAGTGTATTGATGAGTACTGATGGCATATTCTTCTGGTGTTCGGATCTGACTTTGTCTGGGCCGGGTGCTGTTACCTTCTTTACTGACGAAATGGCATGTCAGATTTCAGAAGGGAGAAAGTTGGGATTGACAGATCCATCCTGTGGAATTTGGTGTGTGGGAAGGTGGATGTGGCTATCAAAGAGATCTGAGTAGAAGTCATGGATAATCTTCTCCATTGCCTTTCTGGAAGATGTGATCGATCCTTCAGGATGTCAGAAGCAAGTCATTTTGGTCTTATAGTTGGCATAGGACAGGCAGGTGGTGCAAATGCTTTTCCTGGCTTCTGCTGCATCTTCCAGTATTTCTGCTCTTCTCTCTTTGAGGTCTTCCTTTATCGCTTCTCTGCACTGCTTTGCAAGCTTGGGCGTTAGCATTTGTTGGCCTGAGGCTTTGGCCTTGCCACGTTTTTTGTGATGTCTCTGTCTAGTTTTGGTATCAGGGTTATGTGAGTTCTAGAAGCTCTTTGGAAGTGTTTCTGTTTTTATGTTTCCTGGAGGAGCATGAAAAAAGACTGGCAATAGTTCCTCCTTTAAGGTTTGGAAGAATTCACTAGTGAATCCATCTGGACCTGGCCTTTTGTGTTTGGGTAGACTTATAATTCATTCTCACTATCACTATCTTACTGTTGATCATCTATTTGCTCGAGCGGGCACCATATGTCCTGTCTCATGCTAGTAGAGCCCAAGGGCATCTGCTTGCTCCAAGAACATAAAGAGCCTCAAACCATTATGTTAGGTCATGGGAATGACCTAATATAGTTGCTACTGGTATTTGGCATATAAAATAAGACACAGGCAGCTTGCCAGGATTGCCATGCAGGTGGCCTACTCTTGTAGTCACCCCTAAATACAGCATTTATTGATATACTGCGTGGCCACAAGGAGCCCCGCAAGCCAGGCTGTGATAGGCTCTTCTGCTGGATGGAGTTCTGACAAGAGGGAAGGTCTAGATGTGGAAAATGGTGGCCCTCATGGATTGGGGGTGTCATCTGGCTTGTTGTGAGACTCTGCTGGGGTGGCAGGCCAGGGATAGAACCCCGCCATCCCCTCCCGGGTTCTCGTAGTGGTTGGGCACAGGGAGAGCAAGTAGCAGCTCTGCCCCATGTCTGTTTCTATTTCCTCAGTGGTGATAGGCTTATCCAGTTATTGCAGGTCTTGTTTAAGCCTTGGGAGGCTATAGGACTTCAGATATTTGTCCATTTCTTCCAGGTTCCTTATTTTGTGGCATACAGACTCACAAAATAAATTCTTGTGATCTTTTGAATTTTTTGTTGTTTCTATTATGTCCCCTTTTTTTCATTTCTGATTTTATTTATCTGGGTTCTGTGTTTCCCTTCCTGGGAGTCTTGCAAGTGTTTTTTTTAATCTTGTTTATTTTTTTTCAAAGAGACGCCTCTTGGTTTCATTAATCTTTTATTATTTTTTTAATTCCAGCTAGTTGATTTCCACTCTAAGTTTTGTTTCCTTCCTTCTGCCTGGGCTGGGATCCTTTTGTTTGTTTTTTTCTAACATTTTTGAATCTGGAGTATGATTATTTATGTGATCATTTATCTTTCCTGATGAATGCTTTCGGAGCCTTAAACTTTCCTCTTAACGCTGTTTCCGCTGTATCTCACAGGTTCAGGTAGTTCCTGTATTCATTTCATTTTATTTACAGAAGTGTTTGGGTTTCCTCTTTGGTTTCTTATATAACTCACTGGTTATTCACAGTGAACTGTTCATTTTCAAGACTTTTTTTTTTAACTCTCTGTGTTTGTGTGTGGTTAACCTCCATTTTCAGTGCATCATGGTCTGAAACAATAGTTGACACAATTTCTCCATCTTCTTGATCTTATTGACGTTTGTTTTGTGGCTGAGCAGATGATCAATCTTGGGGAATATTCAATGAGCATTGGATAAAAATGCATATTGGCTTTTGGGCAGACTTCGCAGACATGGGGCAGAGCTGCTACTGGCTCTCCCTGTGACCAGCCGCTCACAAGGCGCCCGGGAGGGATGGTGGGTTCTAGCCCTGGCCCACCATCCCAGCAGAGCTTCGCAACAAGCCAGACGACCCCCAGTCTATGAGGGCCTCCATTTTCCACATCCGGACTTCTCTCTCGTCAGACCTCCACCCAGCAGACCAGCCTATCAGCGCCCAGCTCGTGCGGCTGCAAGCGGCCGCGGTTCATCAATAAATTCTGGACTTAGAGATGCCTACAAGAGTATGCTACCTGCACGGCAGAGCCTGGCAAGCTACCCGTGTTGTATTTGATATATATGCCAAATACCAGTAACAATTATAGACCTCATTCCAGAATGGATTGAGGCTCTTTATGTTCCTGGAGCAAGCAGATGCCTTGGGCTCTACGAGCATGAGACAGGACATATGGAGAAGTTACTGGGGCCCGCTCGAGCAAATCGATGATGAACGGGAAGACAGTGATACAGTGATACAGTGATTGGCTTTTGGGAATGTAACAGCCTCTTTATTCAATTTCTTACTTCATCATCATTGTTTCCTTGGTGAGTGTCAGTTTTGTTTATCAATAGTTGATATAGCAGTGTTAAAGTCTCCTATTGCTGTAGTGCTACTGTCAATTTCTTCTTTGAAGTCTGTTAGCAGTTGTTTGATGTATTTTGCTGGTTCCTCATTGGGTGTGTGAACATATGTTTAGGAGTGTGATTTCTTCCCTGCTATATATATCCCTTGATTACTAAGAAATGTCCTTCACTGTCCATTCTCACCTTTTTCAGCCTGATTTCTATGTTGTCAGATACTAGTATAGTCATAACAGCCTTTGTGGGGGTGTTGTTTGTGTGGGTAATTGTCTTCCAGCCTTTGACTTTGAGTCTGTGTTTGCTCTGATTGATAAAATCAATCAGATTTTATTCTTGTAGGCAGAATCTTGGAAGTGTTTCTTGTAGGGAGCAGAAAGTTTGATTCAGTTTTTTAGTCCACTTTGTCACTCCCGGTCTCTTCATTCATGCATTTAGGCCATTGATATTGAGAAAGATTATTATCTTGGGATTTTGTGCCATCTTCACCCAATTGTAATTTTGGGGTTTGTCTTTTCTTACAGCAGCTCCTTCAGTCCTTATTTTAAAGTTGGTTTTGTGTTTATGAAGTTCCTGAAATGTTGCTTATCCATGAAGTTGTGCATCTTTCCTTCAAATCTGAATATGAGTCTTGCCTGATAAAGAATTATTGGTGAAGCTTTCATTTCATTGCATCCTTTCAAGATATCCCCCACATTGCCTTTGGGCTCAGTGTGTTTCATCTGAAAAGTCTGCTGTGCATCTTAGAGATGCTCCTTTATATGTGATTTTCTTTTTTGATCTTGCTGCTTTTATCTACAGTTTTTGTCATTCTAATTAGAATGTGTCTTGGAGTATTCTTATTTGGATTTCTTTTAGCTAGTACCCTGGGTCTCCTGAATCTGGGAGCAAGTGTTCTTTAGTTCTGGGAACTACTTAGCAATAATGACTTTGACAGTTGCTTCTTCATCAGGGTTTTCTTCCTGACCCTCTGGAACTCCAATGATCCTTAGTTTAATCCTTTTGACTTCATCCTGATTATCTTTTATGGCCGTTAATTTGAATCTTTTCCATCTTCTGCTTTTGTCTAGAACTCTCTACCTTGTCTTGGAGCTCACTAATTATTTCTTCAGCAGTTGTTATTCTGCTGTTAAGGGCTTCCAGTGAGTTTTTAATTTCACCTACCACATTTTTAATATCATTTACATTTTCCTCATTTCTGCTCTCATGTCCTCTTGTATTTTATAGACTTTGTGCTCCATTGCTTCTTTGACTTCCTTATGCATCCTTAACAGTTCCTTCTGAAATTCCTTGTCAGAGAGGTTATAGAGCCCATCGTTATTGCTTGACTCATCTGAGCTAGTGACTTCACCCACTGAGCTTCGTGGAGTTCTACATTGCTTTACTATTAGAACCTTTGCAGGTTGCAAATTGTGTGCTCTTATATGGCTAGATAGTACAGTTAGGGGGTGACTAGGCTGTTTGCAGCATTTTGAAAGAAGTAGGGAATGTAGGGCCCATGATCACTGGTACCTAGTGTAAGATATACATGAAGTACTTTGTGCTATGCTAGCATCCAGTAAGTTTTGAATTTTGGGGGTGTGAGACCTGAGCTGGGGGTTTGAAGGACAGTTTCAGGGTAGCACTGAGAGAGGAACACTTCCCAGTGGTGGGTTTGTGCGCTCCGGGACTCTTGGCCCCCCTTCTTTAATTAAGTAATTTATTTTGCTCTTTGGGTCACACCCAGCAGTGCTCAGGAGTTATTCCTGACTCTGTACTCAGGAATTACTACTGGTGATGCTTGGGGACCATATGAGATGCCGAGGGTCGAACTCGGGTTGGCCGTGTAAGGCAAATTCCCTACCCACAGTGCTATCACTCGCGCCCCCTTGATCCCCTTTATGGACATTCTGGAGTGTTGAGCTAGGGGCTGGGTGCATCCACCTGCACGGGAGGCTCACACACCTGAGTTGGGGGAAGGAATGACAGTTGCAGGGCAGTATGGAGGATGGGGAGACATTCCAGATGTGGGTCTGCACATTCTGGGTTTCTTTTGTCCCTTGTGGACGTTCCCCATGGGATATTCTATGAAATATAATGTTCCTGCTCCCAGCCTCAGATCTCCAGGTGGCCATATGGATGCCCACAGTACCCAGGGTTTCTCCTTGTTTCCCCTAAACTGTATAAAGTTATCCCAATCTATTTTGCTCCAAATAGGACTCAACTTTCTCAGCATACATAAGATGGAGAAGACTGTACCTTACTTTGGGTTGAGAAACACCGAGGGACAGGCAAGCTAAGGGGAAAAATGCTAACTACACAGGGCATGCATTTGGGCTTCTATTAGTTACAGATGCAGATGCTAATGGAGAAGGAAATTTATTCTGAATAAAAAGGCATTTAACATTCTGCAAACATTTTCTATCTCAGACATACATAGAGTAATTTTGATGAAATGTGTTGGCTTATGGACATTATTATTATGCACATTTACTGAAATGCTTTTCAACATGAATCTGCCTTGGAGGACTATTGCGGAAGAATGTAATCGAATTGCTTGTGAACTCAATATTGCTTTCCTATGGGTTATTTTGATGTCGTGCTAGTAAAAATGCTAGCTTTTTTCTTCCTTCTCTCTTGCAAATCATTGCTGTGTGCAGCAATGAAACATTGTCCTACTTGCTTTATTTCGGTTTTAAATTACTTGGATTATTTTGTTGGACAGTGGCTCCCTGAAGCATGATGAACCAAATCATTAATTACTGCTCCAGTGTTCATGATCCATTGGAAAACATTAAACTTCTCCTCAAAAAAATAAACTTCTCTCAGAGCTCATTTGGTGATGATGGCTTCTGAGTTAGCACCTTGTGCCCCAAATCAGATGCAAACTTCTAGGCAACAAGACATTGCCATTAGTTTCTCTAGTGCTAAACACTGGGCAACTCATGTGATGCTGATGAAAACCAGGCACCCAGATCTTCCTGGCTGCCTTGGAGCCAAAGATGGGTTGCCCTAGGATGTGCTTAGGTAGCAAGCTGATAATTTTGAATTATAAGAAATTCAGAAACAGAAGACAAAAAATGATGTGTTAAAAATAATTTATCTCCATGAAAACTGGAATCTTCTGATTATCCTGGAGGTGGGAGAAAATCTTGCTACATTATCATTCGAGGTTTGTAAGATCTGTTTTATGAAGTACATACATACACTAATGGCTAGATATTTAGATGAATCAACAAAATTTCTTTTATTTTCCTTTTTGGGTCACACCCGGCGATGCTCAGGGGTTACTCCTGGCTCTGCACTCAGGAATTACTCCTGGCGGTGCTCAGGGGACCATATGGGATGCTGGGGATCGAACCCCCTGCCGGCATGGGCTGGCCGAGTGCAAGGCAAATGCCCTACCCACTGTACTATCGCTCTGGCCCCTCAACAAAATTTCTTAACCTAGTAATTGAAAGGTTCTTTGCTCTCTTTCCAAAGGATAGCAACAAAGCCTCACTGGAATTATTGAAGGGTTTTTTAAACTCTATATCCTCATCCTTGTGTATATAATTGAAGTTTGTCTTTCTTCTTGACAATCTCTCATATCAATTTAATGATATTTTACACTAGCATGGCTCTTAACACTCTACCTGTCTGAATGCAATGTGCCCTTCCAATGGAAAACCAGCAGGAAAGTTCTACTGTTCAAGAAGGGAGTCATTCATAACATTGGCAACTATCGCCTATCTGCCTGTTGTCCATCATCTACAAGCTGTTTAATCAGGTCATCCTGAACAGAATAGGCAGAACATTAGATGAAGGACAACCATGTGAGCCAGCTGGCTTCCGAAAAAGATTCAGCACAATCGACCATATCCACACAGTAACCAAGCTCATTGAGGTTTGTAGGGAGTTCAAGATACTGCTCTGTCTCAAGTTCATTGATTTAAAGAAAGCCTTTGATTCTGTGGAGACTGAAGCATCATTGAAGCCCTAGCCAAACATGGTGTTCTAACCCAATACATCAAGATCCTTCATGAGCTGTATTAGGGGATTCACCACCAGGATCTCACCATTCTACAAGGAAGTGATCATCGATGTCAAAAGAGGAGTTCGGCAGGGTGATACCATCACACCAAAACTCTTCAGCGCCACCCTTGGAACATCATGCGACAGTTAGAATGGGAAGGATTGGGAGTAAAGATAGACGGTTGGCAACTAAACCACCTCTGCTTTGCCAATGACATCATTCTAATAACACAAAACATTAGCCAAGCAGCACAAATGCTGGCTGACTTTGACCGAGAATGTGGAAAGATAGGTCTAAAGCTGAATCTCAACAAAACTATGTTCATGAAAAATGAACTAGCTCCAGAGGCCCCATTCACTCTCAATGGAACAGATATCTCTGAATGCAGCAGTTATGTGTACCTAGGTCGAGAAGTCAACATGATGAATGACCAAAAACCTGAGCTGTGCAGGAGAAACAGAGAGGCATGGAATACCTTTAAAAGCATTGAAGAAATAGCTAAAATGACAAAGAACCTCCGGCTCCAGGCACATCTCTTTGACTGCACCGTTCTCCCTGGATTAACATATTCCTCAGAGACCTGGGCCCTACGAAAGCAGTATGAGAATGCTATTCTGGTCTCCCAGAGAGGAATCGAAAGAGCTATATTTGGAATATCATGCCTCACTCAAGTGAGAGAAGGAATCCGGAGTTCCAACCTCCGTCACTGTTTCAGAGTCAGGGACTCTGTCTCATTTGCCAAGGCATCGAAAAATCAGATGGGTTGGACATGTAGTGATTTGGAGATGACCGCTGGACTAGAGCTCTTACTGACTGGATCCCACAGGATGTCAAAAGATCATGTGGCCGCCCCACCTACAAGATGGTCAGATTTCTTTGTCAAGACCCTGAAGGAATGGTTTGAGGCTCTACGTATTCCTGAAGCAAGCAGATGCCATTGGGATACACTGGCACGTGATAGGGTCAAATGGAAAGGTTACTGGCACCCACTTTGAGCAAATCAATCAATAACAGGATTCAAGTGATTCAAGTGAAGTGATATTTCACACTATGGCACTAGTGTAGTAGAGAAAGGTTAGCTTTCTCCCAGCAATTGGTGGACCTATGTAAAGCCTGTCCTCTTTTAGGCCCATTTCATGTGCTAATGACCTGAATTTCCAGATAGTGATTACCTGTATACATGTCTTCATCCTTTATTGAAAAGAAAGAAAACACTTTTTCTAAAAATGTGAGTTTGATTACTCACTCTTTTTTAGACAAAGCTTCCAGATATTTCCATTGACCTGGAAGGCAAATATGGCTCTTGAGCTGAAGACCTACTGGTCAGAGCTTTCCCCATTACTTTACTTGCTGCTACTCTCACCATGGTTCTTTGCTTTCCCATCCTATACAAAGTATCAGACTGGTCTTTTGGTATCCTCCAGTGCTCTTAATCCCCAAACCAGCACCATTCTTTTTTTAAATTTCTTTTATTGAATTACTTTCTGATATACCATTACAAAGCTGTTCATAATTGGGTTTCAGTTATACAGTGTTCCAATACCCATCACTCCACCAGTTCACATTTCCCAACACTCACTCCCTACAACCAGCCTCTACAGCAGGTACTTTCTTCTCTCTCTCTTTCTCTCTCTCTCTTTTTTCTCTCTTGCCCTCACTCTCTATCTCTTCTCTTTTGTGCATTGTGATTTGCAATACAGATACTGAATACAGACACTGAAGGATTATTTTGTATATCCCTTTACTTTCAATATTCAGATTTCGTCCAGAATTACTATTTACTATTATTGTCTAACTGGTCCCTTCTATATCTTCCCTACCCTCTGCCTCCTCACACATGTGGTAGATTCCAAACATTGACATAGCCTTCTGGCCCTGTTTTCCCTGGCCTTGTATTTTAGTTTCATACTATTTTTTTATCCCCAAATGAGCGCAGTCATTATATACCTATCCCTCTCTTTCTGACTCATTTCATACAACAGGACTCTCTCTATGTCCATTCATTTATAGGCAAATTTCATTTTTTTCTAACATCTACATAGAATTTCATTGTATAGCTATATCATAGCTTCTTTAAGTATTTGTTCTTGTCTGAGAGTTGGAAACAACTCTCAGGTTGTTTACAGATTCTGGCTGTTGTGAACAGTGCTGCAATGAACACAGAAGTGCAGGTGGTGTTTATGCTGTGTGTTTTGAGTCTCTAGAGTATATTCCCATAGTGGTACTGCTGAGTCAAATGGGAGTTCAATTTCTAGTTTGTGGAGGAATATTCATATTGTTTTCCAAAAAAGGCTGGACCAGTCAACACTCCTAACAAAAAGTAAATGAGAGCACCTTTCTTCCCACATCTGTATCTGCACTTGTTCTTTTGAATGTGTGCTAGTCTCTGTGCTATGAGATGATATCTCATTGCTCCTTCTTCTGTAGTATTTACATATATTAGGTATCTTTAACCCTTTGCCCTTAGTTGTCTGTTGGATTACTTTCTAATCCTGTGCTTTGAAATGTTAATGAAAGGCTGTTTCTCTTTCCACTATAGTCTTTGCATATCCTAAAGATTTTTTGTATAGGCACAAGAAGAGAGTTGGGGAAGTGATTTCGAGTTAATCAACTCTGCATTATTTACTCCTGGGCTTCCACAATATATCCTATCCTCAGTAGCCTTTAGAATTATTCTAATCTCACACTCCCATAGAGGGTCCCTAATTGGGACTGAAAGGTACCAGCAAAATTGATCACCCTGGCTTACAAATGAGATCACTTTGGAGTAAGCCCTGCTCTGGCTCAAAGTCTGTTCCTAGGTCAGAACAGCTTTGTTTTGACCTAAAATAAACTGTTGATTATCATGCACCTGGAGCAGAGTGCTTAGAACTGTTGCCTTACATTCTGATGTTTTTGGTGGTAGGACCCTGAAGAAATTGGAAATGATCAATCTGTCTAGGGGAACATAGTATGGATAATACATCAATCATCTCTCCAGAAAAGATCACCGAATAGATTCAGTCTCGGTATAGATAAGTGCCTCTCTTGCTTTATTTATGCAAAAATGACTAGAAATATTATTGAAATGATTGTTCATCAGCCAAGGTTGAGAGAAAATCAATGCGCCCTGATCTCTGTCTATTAGTCTCCAGGATCAGGGGCATGAACCTCCCCTGTCATGAGTCTGCCTGACTGCTGGGATGCCAGTTCTCACCTCATTGCTCTCAACATCAAAGAGCGTTTTATCTTTGGCAATGCCCTGTCGCCAGCCTCCGTATAGGATAGATCTCTAGCAGATTTGGGGGTCAGAGTGAGTGTGGGTCTTTCTGTGTAGAGTACAGTGAGTGTGTGTGTGTGTGTGTGTGTGAAGAATTAAATCTTTGATTTACTAGACTGTGCTTGTGATTCTTTGTTCATTGGCCAGAGGGGACCATCATCAACCCCTGACTGTAGCTAGAGAACATGATAGATCCCGATACTTTTGAGGACCCTGGACAACTCCAACAGTTGTCCATGGTTATGCACTATATGGTCAACTGATTGGAAATACAAATCACATTATATATGTAAATGATTATATGGGATGGCAGATACCCCAAGCAGAGCAGATACCAGCTCTCCCCATTGCTCGCTGCCGCTATGCGCCGAGCGATTTACTTCCACACCCCTCTCAGAGAACCCTGCAAGCTACTGAGAATATACTATCCGCACGGCAGAGCCTGGCAAGCTGTTCGATGCATATTCAATATGCCAAAACCAGTAATAAAAATGTGTATCTTCCCGACCCTAAAAGAGTCCTTAATACAGCAGCACTAAGAAGGATGAACAAGGAGTACCAGATAAAATTTCAGGGTCGAACTAGGCTGCCAAAACAAAGAACTAAAATGACTATACTTCAGCATGTACGCTGGCATCAGAAGCATGTACTGAGGACCTGATGGTGCAAGCACAAAAGATCAAGTATGACATCACTGATCTGACAGAAACGAGGAGGTGTCAATCGCATCATGCAGTTTTTGACACTGGAGAAGAACTCTTCCTAGGAATATGCTACAAAAGAGGTGTCGGTGGCATCAGTGACCTTGTCAACATAAACGTAGCCATGAACATTGATTCATTTGAATGCCTAAAAAACTGTATAGGATGATTACACAAGAAGAGATGGGGCCCACGGCCAGCAATTTCTATCTTCTTTGTCTACATACCAACATCCACATACAAGGAAGATGAAATTGAGAACTTCTATATGGAACTGGAGGAGTTATATAAAAAAGATCACACCTTCTAAAAGATCATAGTTGGTGATTTTAATGCCACGATAGGGCTGAGAAGATCGGCTAAAGAACTCCATAAGGACCCATGACCTAGAATGGAACGAATAGGGTGAGAGACTATCTGAGTTCATCATGTCTACCGAGACCATTCATGGAAACTCACAGTTCCAGAAGGCTGAATCAAAACGTTGGACATGGGAATACCCTAGCGGACAGTTCCACAATGAAATTGACCACATCATCTTCAGTCGAAGGTTTTGCCTGACCGATGTCGCTGTTGTATCAAAATTTCAAACAGGATTGGACCACCGTCTCCTTCATGCAAACTTCTACTTCACACAATGGGGAGAAAAGGCTGCAAAGTTTAAGAAAAGAACTCCCAGAACAACCACCAATTGGGAACTCTTTGGCAGGATTGCAGCAACAAGGGAAGATACCATCATTGATGACATCGATGAAGAATACAACCAATTGGTTCAGCACCTCCATGACAGTGCTAAGAATGCCGAGAAAGAGAAAGACACAAAAAGGACGCCTGTCTTCAAAATCTCTCGAGCTAATTCGCCAATGTGGCAAGGCAGGAGCCTAAGGCAACCAAATGCTAATGTCCAAGCTCACAAAGCAGTACAGAGAAGTGATAAAGGAAGACCTCAAAGAGAGAAGAGCAGAAATACTGGAGATGCAGCAGAAGCCAGGAAAAGCATTTGCAACGCCCCGCCTGTCCTTCGCCAACTATAAGACCAAGATGACTGCCCTCTGATGCCCTGATGGATCTATCACATCTCCAGAAAGCCAATGGAGAAGATTATCCATGTCTTCTACTCAGATCTCTTGATAGCCAAGTCCACCTGCCCATGTACCAAATTCCACAGGATGTTTGAAATGTTGATGTTCGAAATCTTCTCCCTTTTGAAATCCTACATTCCATTTCATCAGTAAAGAAGGGAACAGCACCCGGCCCAGACAAAGTCAGACCCAAACAGCTGAAAAATCTGCTGTCAGTACTCATCAATACACTGACTCAGTTCTTCACATGCTACATGTCTGAATGCAAGTTGTCCTCACAATAGAAAACCAGCAGGACAGTTCTACTGTTCAAGAAGGGAGACATTCATGACATTGGCAACTATCGCCCCATCTGCCTGTTGTCCGTCATCTATAAGCTGTTCAATCGAGTCATACTGAACAGGATCAGCAGAATATTAGATGAAGGACAACCATGCGAGCAAGCTGGCTTCCAAAAAGGATTCAACCCAATCAACCATATCCACACGGTAACCAAGTTCATTGAGGTTTGTAGGGAGTTCAAGATGCCACTCTGTCTCACGTTCACTGATTTAAAGAGAGTCTTTGATTCTGTGGAGACTGAAGTGGTTATCGAAGCCCTAGTCAAACAGGGTGTTCAAATCCAATACATAAAGATCCTTCATGAACTGTATTTCAGATTCACCACCAGGATCTCACCATTCTACAAGGAAGTGATTATTGATGTCAAAAGAGGGGTTCAGCAGGGTGATACCATTTCACCAAAACTCTTCAGCGCCACTCTCAAGAACATCATGCAACAGTTAGAATGGGAATGATTGGGAGTGAAGATAGATGGTCGGTCACTACATAACTGTTGCAGGACAGCAAAGCATCTACCCTGGATTGCTTCCTGCAGGTCACTTGGTAGATAGGGGGGTAGTTTAAATGTGGCAGTTTATCTGATCATGTATTCTCTACTGGCTGGTATAAATGTTCTCTCATGCTACCACTTTCAACGTGGGACTAGCTAGATCTTACCAGCATATTTGCTTGACCATGTTTGGATATCTAAGAAATTAGATCAGAGAGAAATGGTCTTTGCTCCAAGCAAGCAAGCATGGCTCCCCTGATAACTCAAAAGGAAACTAAAATACAAAACTCCTGTTAAGTAGACGAGACTCTTGTGAAAGCTTGGAGAAATATTAAACTGCATTAGTATTAGTCTTTGGTACAGAGACATGCAATCTCAGAAATCCCCTTCTCTACCCTATAAAGGCATTTCCAGGCAGATCTTGGCTCAAAACATTAGCATATAATAGGATCTAGGTGAGTTGCTGGGAGAAATTACCTGAGGGCATTTGACCCTCTCAGATTCCCATAAAAGTGGGAGGTCTGAGTTGCAGGGGTATAAAACTAGCCTGCTTCCTCTCTTGCGGGCTCTCTCTTTGTGGCTCTCTCTCTATGTGGGCTTGCACTCTTCTTGGTAGTCTTGTCTTTGTCATCTCTTTACAGGGCCTTTACACGTGGTGGCTGCCATCTTGGCCTACACGTGGCTGGGGTTCTAGCCAGGAATCCTAAGCACAGGGTTCTTCTTATTGCTGATTTGTATGCCTGAACCTGTGATAAGTAAAGCATTTTAAAACTGCATCGGATTCCTGAGTTTTAATCCATTCCCTGCCAGCTTCAGAGATAGAAGAGAACGCGCTTCCCAGTACTGTTGGGGACCCCAGCGGCTTCCCCAACACACCACCTCCGCTTAACTGATGACATCGTTCTAATAACACCAAACATTAGTCAAGCATCACAAATGCTGGCTGACTATTCTAGCTATACAAGATCTCCTAGTATATATCCATTTTGATAATTATTCTTATTTTATGATCTCTTGCACGTTTTCTTATTTTTTATGATCTCTGGCATGTTATTCTTATTTTATGATCTCTGGGCTACACTGGCACATGATAGGGTCAAATGGAAATGTTACTGGCACTCACTTGAGCAAATCGATGAACAACAGGATGTCAAGTGATCAAGTGATCAAGTGATTTTATGATATCTAGGAGCCTGAAATTTGTACCACACCTTCTCTTGGTCTTGTAGAAACAAGATGAGAAAATATCTTTATGACCTTGTCAATTAGGGGCTGTAATTACTGTATCACTGTATCACTGTCTTCCTGTTCATCATCGATTTGCTCGAGCGGGCACCAGTAACATCTCCATATGACCTGTCTCATGCAAGTAGAGCCCAAGTGCTGTAATTAATCCTCTGTAATCTTGATGGTCAATCCCTAACATACTTATGTATGAGCTTACTAGGTCCCCATTTATTATTAGTCTCCAGGGATGCCCTCAGTGTCAGGGAAGACGCTGGGGTCCAAAACAATACCGGGAAGTGAGATCCCTTCTACCTCCGAAGCCAGCGAGGAATGGATGAAAACTCAGGAATTTGGAGTGGGTTTTAAAATGCTTTACTTATCACAGGTTCAGGCATACAAATCAGCAATAGGAAAAACCTTGTGTTTAGGATTCCTGGCTAGAACCCCAGCCACATGTATACCAAGATGTCGACCACCACGTATTAAGACCCTGTAAAGAGGAAGACAAAGAGAAGACTCCCAAGAAGAGTGCAAGCCCCAAAAAGAGAGCCCAAAAAAGGAGAGAGTGAACAAGAGAGGAAGCAGGCTAGTTTTATACCCCTGCAACTCAGACCTCCCACTTTTATGGGAAGCAGGTAGGGTCAAATACCCTCAGGTAATTTCTCCCAGTACCTCACCTAGGCCCTTTTAGATGCTAATGTCTTGAGCCAAGATCTGCCTGGAAATGCCTTTATAGGGTAGAGAAGGGGATTTCTAAGATGGCATGCCTCTGTACCAAAGACTAATACGAATGCCAGTTAAATATTTCTCCAAGCCTTCACAAGAGTCTCGTCTACTTCATGGTAGTTTTGTATTTTAGTTGCTTCTGAATTATCAGAGAGCCATGCTTGCTTGCTTGGAGGCAAACAGCATTTCTCCTTGATCTAATTAGTTAGAGATCCAACGTGGCCAGGCAAATATGCTGGTAAGATCTAGCTAGTCCCATGATGATTGTGGTAGCATGAGAGAATATTTATACCAGCCAGTACGGAATGCATGGTCAGATAAACTGTCACATTTAAGCTACCCCCTATCTACGAAGTGACCTGCAGGAGGCAATCCAGTGCAGATGCAGACGGCTCTTAGTTATCCTGCAACACCTCAGTTCCTGTGTCATGATTTTCAGGGAAAAATTCAACCTATGTCTTCAAGATGAATAAGAAATGATTTCCTTATTATTATAACATCCATCACTCGCTTTCCTGTTGTTCATCAATTTGCTAGAGCGGGCATCAGTAACATCTCCATTTGTCCCTATTCACATGCTAGTATAGTTCCTGGAGCTCTGCTCACTCCAGGAACATGAAGAGAATGGGTTCCTCTGGCTTCTTCCAAGTCTCTGCGAGGCTGTCCTCTGGGGGATTCGTGATCCATGGTTCTGCTCTTTGATCCAACTTGATGATCACTTCTGGTTTGGTGAGTGAATGTCCCAGTAACACCAGGTGACCGTAGGTTTCCAGCATTACATCCCGGTACAGGGTGTGCTGCTCTTCATCCAGGTGCTGCCACTCTTCCCAGGTATGCTATATATAATTGTAAATGGGTTTAAATTTTGCTCCCAGCTTGAGAAAAAGTTCATCAGCATCTTGGTGAGACCTTCATGTTGGCAGAAGGTAGATCTAAGGATATGCGAAGGAAGTTCTGATGGATACTGCCTGTTAACAGATACACAGGGACTTCTGGAAGACTGCCTCTCAATAGAGTTAGTATGTAGAATTCCCTAGTGAGACTGTTAATCAAGCTGCAGGTACACAGGCAAAGCTATCCTAGGTCATTTCTCTGCACATTTCCTTGATGGCTATAACTAGCCCAAGATGGGGTCTAATGGACAATGCTTAAAGTTAGGCAGAAAACAGGTTTTACTTGTTTTTCTGTCTGACATGTCCCTGCCATCATGGGCTAGTCCGGAAGGCTGCATTAGCAACTGTAATGCATTCTTTTTTTTCATCTCATCTTACCTAGATAGCACCCCCTGCAGGTTTTTGATTCCTGGTTGTCTCCTTCCTATTAATGAATGTGAACTGACTTTGTAATGTAAACCATGCAAACTTTAAGCTGTATTGCCCTTTGAGACGATGGGATAAGAGAGTTGGGGTCTTGGTGGAGGCGGTCAGTCATCTCAAGTGAGTCAGCTCAGGTCAGGGAGCTCAAGTCGGTCAGCTAAAGTCAGTTAGCTGCGGTTAGTTAGCTTCCAAGATGAGAGCTGCTGCCCTCCGGCTGGTGATCATTTAAAATATTAATGGATATACGTCGTGTTCCTGGTGTCTCATCTCTGCACCTGCAACTCCACAGGACATTCCTGCTTCACCTTCATATGTGGGGAAATGCTGAGGTGCCCCCACTCAAAATATGGGAGTAGGGTCAGGGATTCCCTTCTGTCCCAGGGGATCGGTGATGGGTGGAAAGAGAAAGATGCAATAATCCTGTGAAGTTTTAAAATGCTTTTGCTTAACACAGATTCTGACATACAAATCAGCAATAGGAAAAACCCTGAACTTAGGGGTCCCAGTTGGGCCCTGGCCATGTGTAGGCCAAGATGGCTGTCACCACATGCTAAGGCCCTGCAGTAAGGAGACAGCGAAGAGGCTTCAGCAGAAAAGAGGAAAGGGAGACCATCCATCCATCCATCTCATTTATCCACCATGTTCCATTCATCTCTCCTTCTATCCATATATCTATCCACTGATTCTTACATTCACTATTAAGTATTCCTTGAGTAACATATTCTACTGTTCAGTGTGCTTAAATGCATAGATATAACATAAAGGGAGATTCTATACCCAAGCAGCTTCCAGACTAGATGAGGAGAGCAGACGTTTAATCGAAACATTCTTGGTGCTTTCCAATGGGTGGTTAGACAGAGATATATGTATGGGTATTACTGCACAGAAGGAGCACATGACATATTTTCAATTTCCTGAAGACTTCAAGGTACCATCTAGTTGATAATTCAGGCCTTATGTTATAGCATAATCAATTCTTGTACTCAGACAGTCAAAATTGAAAGCAGAGGGCCAAATATGTGATAAAAAATTTTAGTAGATTTTTTATTTGAGAAAAGGAAGGTAATTGTAGGGAAGCTTTCCATGAATCTCTATAGCACTGAATGGGCAAATCAACTAAGACTGTGAGTCTGTGCGGTGACAAGGTACTATGCACAGGGGTCCCACCCACACACATGTGGCTAGAGACAAAGGGACTAGACCTAGGGACAAGATTAAATACTGGATAAAGAACAGCGCAGGGATAAGATCAGGCCATTTTACATTGGAGACGACCAAGCTGTGATACTCCAAACCATGAAATGAGTGATGTCATACAAGAGAAACTTGTACTGCATAATTAATTGCATAAGTTGAACTGCATAATTTGAACTGCATAATTAACTTCTTAAGTATTTGAATTTTCTATGAAAAATTTTCATACAATTCTCAAGAACCCAGGAATATAGGAAAACCCACTTTTGTGCTAACAACCTGTTGTTATTTAGCAGTTTTCTTAAGCTGTAAGCATTTTGGACCAGCTATTCTAAGTTCACTTAGAAGCGAATTAAACCTTCGTCACTGTTCCAGAGTCAGAAGCGCTGTCTCGTTTGGCAAGACATCTAAAATCAGATGGGCTGAACATGTAATGCGATTTGGAGATGACCAGTGAACTAGAGCCACTACAGACTGGATTCAACGGGATGTCAAAAAATCATGTGGCCGCCCACCTACAAGATGACTAGACTTCTTCATCAAGACCCTGAATGAATGGTTTGAGGCTCTTTGTATTCCTGAAGCAACCAGATGCCATTGGGATACACTGGCACATGATAGGATCAAATGGAGATGTTACTGGCGCCCACTCAAGCAAATTGATGAATAACGGGATGTCAAGTGATCAAGTGAATAAATAAATAAATGCATACATTTAGACACAACAAGTTTTCAATTTTTACTAAAAATTTAAATACCAGTGAAGGAAGAAATTTGAATGGTTAAAGTTTGTAAAAACTAAAACTTTTATCGAATTATCTTTGATTAGTTTTGCATCTCTGTTTAATGTTGCTGAAACTATATCTCCATTTATAAAATACCATGATTTCTAATTGAAATTGGTTTAGGCTTGCAAGATAAATTCCTGCAGCTATTTCTTAGCGCTCACTTATCTAATTTTAGTTTTTAAGTTCTAGTTTTGAGTTTCAAAATTGTAGGTTACATGAACTCTGCTTCCCAGTAAGGAAAGACTCTAGGCTCCTCTATCACAGGTATGTGATACTCTTCAAGCCACGTTTATTAGATATTACATGCACAGAATCATATCAGTGGTTCCAAGATACAGATATCATTACTCCAAATTCAGAGGTGAAAATAGCAGCTCAGGTAGAGTCTGCCTTTTGCTAGATTTCCACAGCAAGAAACGTGGTGGAGACCTAATTTTGAGTGCATTGTCTATCCACAAGCCAAGTTTCAGACATATTCAATTACATGAAGCTTACAGGCTGGAAAAGAGTACCTCAAAGTGAAACTTTATTTCTGATTCCAGGAGGAAAAGTCTTTCTATTATTCTGCATATGATCTTGGTTACTAACACAGAGAAAGAACAAGTATTAAGTCATAGAAATGTCAAAGTCTAGCATTCTTTCTTCTAAACTTTGAGTTTGCTTATGAAAAGGAAGATATAGTGTTTTCAAAATAATGGCAATGCAGCTGTCTAAGATGTCATTCACTTAATATTCTGCATCAATCAAGAGGGTCTCAGAAGGTGGAGGAATAACTCATCTTGATTTCAACTCTCCCCAGTCCAAAATCTATGCAGGAGCAGGTGTCAGGAATATTCTTTGATTCTTTTGGGGGGAAGACATACAGATGTACTCAGTGGTACTCAGGGCTTACACCTTGCTTTAAGCTCAGGAATCACTACTGGTGGTGCTCAAATGACCAAATATCGTGTCTGGGTGTCAGTTTTCAGCTGTGTATCAGATTAAATGACAGTATTATGTACAGAATTCAAGTGATCAAGTGAAGTGTTTATGTACAGAACCAGTCCAGAAACTCTCAACTTCCTTTTAGACTCTCTTCAAGCTACTTACTTTCTGTGATATTAGGCAAGCTCAGCCAACCATTCTCTCTGCTCCTCTAACTCTCTATCCTAACAGACTCTCTGCTCCTCCAATTCACTCCTGTTAGCTAGACTGAGAACCCAGTCTCAACTGACTCCTTAACTGTTTTTCCAACTCTTATATATCCCCATAATTTGGATATTGGCCATCCCTTTAAGAGTTAAAATCCATCCCTTTTAGAGATCTCTTAAAGGGACCCAACACCTGGGATTAAAACCAGACTGTAATTGTGCAAAGCAAGTCACCTTTGTGCTATTCTCCAGCCCTCCAGGAATGTTCTTATCCTGTTAAGAATTTTCTATAGTCAAGAAAGCAAAGGTGCAAAGCAGATTCTCTTTCTCCTTAGTGAATCAATGCAGCTTAAATATTATTATTTCATTATTATTATTACTTCATTATTTCATTATTATTATTACTTCATTATTACTTCATTATTTTGTTTGTTTGAAAAGAAAAATTCAGTATTTAAGAGAATTTGCATTTAAAATAATTTAATAGATATTACTTTTTTTTACAAGGAAGGAAGATTAAGAAACTCAAATCAGGCAAATATGAGGAGTCTTGTCTGTTAAAGATGGTGAATTCTGGGTTGAAACAAGTTAAATACAATGCACTGTGACAGAATTTGGTGCTCCGCTTTGCAATGATGAACAATTAAATAGCAGACAACTTAGATTTCCCAGTCTGTGGTTTGACGCAGTAAAACTTTCAGCTAGTTTCTTCTCTGAGTTAATTTTTAACGTAAATTTTGTAATTAAAAAAATTATAATTATTAGTTTGTAAAATGGAATTTTAACACGTTCCTCTTCCCCTAAAAATATACCAGAATATGGGGCTAGAGATGATAGTACGGGAGGGGGTAGAGCATTTGCCTTGCACATGACCAACCCTGCTTCTATCACCAGCATTCCATATGCTCCCCTGAGCACTGCCAGTAGTAATTCCTGAGGGAAAGATCCAAGACTTTTACTGTAGTACACAAAGTTGAGAGAAAATCAAAAGGAAGACACCACAGTGTGTGCTCCAGGACTGGTTTCTCTACACTGTAGCATGCTAGAAGCTGGCAAAAAATATGCTCTAAGAAGATATCTCTGGTCTCCTTTTAGAGTTGGGCTATAAGATCTCCAAGGTGATGGTTCCTGATGTTCGCCTTCTTAAGTGGGAATCTCAGAAATATTTAGAAGAGTTAAAGATCCTCTACAAGAGTTGTAAGGCATCTCTGGGAAGAGGGAATTGGAAATTGATAAACAGATGGTGAATAATTCAGTGAGCTGAAAGTGGGAAAAATTGAATGCATTTCGTATTTAGATTGTCTTTTTTCCCACTGGGGCAAAGTAATCAATCATTGACACTGGAAGAGTCTATATAGAAAATTACCACTCCCCCACAATATTACCATTGGGTATAATAAAAATAGCATCACTCAATAAAGGGCAGATTGTCAATACTTGGAAAGTTATAGAAGGCAAGAACATTGACTCGAGTTCCATTCCTCGGGAATTGTTCACACACTTACGCATTAGTGTGTTCAAAAGAACATATGCTCAAGATAGCTAATTGAAGCAGTTTATTTTAGCAAAGATGATAAATAACCCAAACAAATGTCTATCAGCGTGTAGCAAAGTTGTTTTTTACAGTGAGATCTCTACTGCTACAAAAAAAATAAATAAAAAGATAGAGAAATGTGATATTGATAAGAAAAAGAGTTAGCCTTAAAATTAATTGTACAATGTATTCACTTGATCACTTGACATCCCGTTATTCATCAATTTGCTCGAGCGGGTGCCAGTAATATTTCCATTCAACCTATCACGTGCCGGTATAGCCCAATGGCATCTGGTTGCGTCAGGAATACCAATAGCCTCAAATCGTTCGTTCAGGGTCTTGACAAAGAAGTCTGACCATCTTGTAGGTGGGTAGCCATGTGATCTTTTGACATCCCGTGGGATCAAGTCAATAATGGCTCTAGACCAGCGGACGTCTCCAAATCGCATTGCTTGTCCAGCCCATCTGATTTTCGATGCCTTGGCAAACAAGACAGCGTCCCCTGACTCTGGAACAGCGATGGGGGGTCTGAACTCCGGATTTCTTCTTTTACTTGAGTGAGGCATGGTGATATTCCAACCATAGCTCTTTCGATTCCTCTTTGGGAGACCTGAATAACATTCTCATCCTGCTTTCTTAGGGCCCAGGTCTCTGAGGCATATGTTAATTCATGGAGAATGGTGCAGTTGAAGAGACGTGCCCAGAGCTGGAGGTTCTTTGTCTTTTTTAGCTATTTCTTCGATGCTTTTGAAGGCATTCCATGCCACTCTCTTCCTCCTGTGCAGCTCAGGTTTTAGATCCGTAATACAGCTCACGAAGCATCTTGATGTATTGGGTTTGAATGCCCTGTTTGGCTAGGGGCTTCGATGACTCCTTCAGTCTCCACAGAATCAAAGGCTTTCTTTAAATCAATGAACGTGAGACAGAGCGGCATCTTGAAGTCCCTACAAACTTCAATGAGCTTGGTTACTGTGTGGATATGGTCGCTTGTGCTGAATACATTTCTGAAGCCAGTGTGCTGCATGGTTGCTCTGCATCTAATGTTCTGCCAATCCTGTTTAGTATGACTTGAGTGCACAGGTTGTAGATGACAGACAACAGGCAGATGGGGTGATAGTTGCCAATGGCATGGATGTCTCCCTTCTTGAACAGTAGAACTGTCCTGCTGGTTTTGCAATGGGAGGGCACCTTGCATTCAGACAGGTAGCATGTGAAGAGCCGACCTGTGTATTAAGAGTACTGAAAGCAGATTCTTCAGGTGTTTGGGTCTGACTTTGTCTGGGCCTGGTGCTGTTACCTTCTTTACCTACGAAATGGCATGTCAGATTTCAGAAAGGAGAACGTTGGGAATGACATATTTATACTGGCGGAATTTGGTCTGTGGCCAGGTAGACGTGGCTATCAAGAGATCTGAGTAGAAGTCATGGATAATATTGTCCATTGCCTTTCTGGAAAATGTGATAGATCCATCAGGACATTGGAAGGCAGACATCTTGGTCTTATTGTTGGCGATGGACAGGCAGGCGTGCAAAATGCTTTTCCTGGCTTCTGCTGCATCTTCCAGTATTTCTGCTCTTCTCTCTTTGAGGTCTTCCTTTATCACTTCTCTGCACTGCTTTGCAAGCTTGGATGTTAGCATTTGGTTACCTGAGGCTTGCACCTTGCCATGATGGCTAATGAGCTTGAGAGTTTTTAAAGACAGGCATCCTTTTGTGGCTATTTCTCTCTTTTCATTCTTAGCACAATCATGGAGGTGCTGAACCAGTCGGTTGTATTCTTCATCGATGTCATCAATGATGGTATCTTCCCATGTTGCTGCAGTGGTGCCAAAGAGTTCCCAGTTGGTGGTCATTCTGGGAGTTCTCTTCTTAAACTTTGCAGACTTTTCTCCCCATTGCGGGAAGTAGAATTTTTCACGAAGATGATGGTGGTTCAATCCTGTTTGGAATTTTCGGATGACAGCAACATCGGTCAGGCAAAACTGTCATTTAAAGATGACGTGGTCAATTTCATTTTGGAACTATCCACCAGGAGATTCCCATGTCCAACGTTTCGATTAAGCCTTTTGGAACTGTGAGCTCCCATGAATGGTGGACATGATGAACTCAGATAGTCTCTCACCCTGTTCATTCCATTCTAGGCCATGGCTCCCGATGTGTAGTTCTTTCGGTCGAGCTTCTAGGTCCTATCTTGGCATTAAAATCACCAACTATGATCTTGTAGAATGTGTGATCTTTTTTTATAGAACTCCTCCATTTCCATGTAGAATTTCTTAATTTCTTCTTCCTTGTATGTGGATGTTGGTGCGTAGACAATGAAGATAGAAACTCTGGCAGTGAGCCACATCTCTTCAATTGTAATCATCCTATCTGGTTTGTTTGGCATTCAAATGAATCAATGTTCGTGGCCATGTTCTTGTTGACAAGGACACCGATGCCACCGACCCCTCTTTCATCACATGCTCTGAGGAACAGTTCTTCTCTGGTGTCAAAAATGGCGTGATGCAATTGACACCTCCTCGTCTGAGTCAGACCAATGATGTCATACTTGTTCTTTTGCACTTGCACCATCAGGTCCTCCATATATGCTTCCGTTGCTAGTGTGTGTGCATTGAAAGTACAGACTGTCATTTTAGTTCTTCTTCGTTTTGGCAGCTTAGTATGGCCCTGAAATTTGATCAGGCCCTCCTTGTTCATCCTTCTTAGTGCTGCCATATTAAGGGCCCTTTCAGTGTCAGGAAGATGAACTTTTTTATTACTGGTTTTGGCATTTGAATACGCATCGGACACTGCCACTCCTGGCAGTGCTTAGCCCAGCAAGGTACTAAGAGTATACCTGCCGTGCTGGCGGTATACTCTTAGTACCTTGCTGGGCTAAGCACTGCCAGGAGTAATTCCTGAGTGCAGAGCCAGGAGTAACCCCTGAGCATATCTGAGTGTGATATTGCTCTCTGCCCTGACAAGAAGGTCATACCCTTCAGCTGCTCCATGAAGCCGAGAGGACACATGGCCTGTGCCCTGGTCATCCCACTGGAGGTCTCTGATGAGCGCAGCGAACATGGCGGAGGTAAAGATGGTAAAGAAAGATGACCGCCAGGTGTCCATTATCATGTCACCCCACGGGCCGGGTCTGAGGCCCCGCCAGTGTAGCCTGGGAACGGGGGCCAAAAAAGCCGCCCCCAACCTCACTGTCACCACTCGCCTCGCTGCCCGGATGGCCAATCCCGGGCTTGCCCTGGGTTTTCCCCACCTTGCCTCATTGCGCTCCTAGGCATTATTGTTCGCGACGCGCCCCACGAGCTAGGCTGCACAACCGGCACCCACAGGGGTGTTCCTGCCGCTCTTCATGCCACCAGTAGACGGAGTCGGACTCTGCTCACTGCCTGGCTCCCACCTCCACCATCACTGCCGCCTAGCCGCTTCCCACACAGCTGCCGCCTCCTCAGGCCACAGCCATCTTATTACATTTTCTGAAATGCTAAAATGGGCAAATACTAAGAAATACTAGGAATCTTGTCTGTTGTACACAAGAATGACCGCGTATACATAAGAAGCTATAATTGACTACAGCATTGATGGTGGTAGAAACTGGGTAGATTGCAGGACCCTGTATAAAGATATTTTAGATCATTTGTATTCCTGAGTGAAAGATCTAAGTCTTTACTGTAGTACACAAAGTTGAGAGAAAATCAAGGGAGGACATCACAGTGTGTGCTGGGGACTGCCAATAGACAGCAATAACAAACTAATTACAACTAGCTGTGCTCATTGTTTACTCAGGGCTTACTTTTTACAGAACAGTAATACTTTTGCACTTAAGGATCACTCCTAGTGGCGCTCCAGGGGCCATATGCTGTGCTAAGGATTGAGCCCAGGATGGCCACAGGCAAGATAAGTGCATTTACCCACTGTACTATCTCTCCAGCTCCTCCATATTTTAAATTTGAAGTATAAAATTTTAAGTATTTAAAATTTAAAATTCAACATATTAAATTTTAAGAGACCACAAGAAGACAGTTATTATTTTAATGATGATTTCTTTAACAGATCAAGATTCTCCATAAATATCAAATCTGTAGTTACAACCCAGAAGTGCTAATATAGAACAGAAGGTGCAGAAGTAAAAAAACTGGTTAAGCCAAAATTAAACTAACTTTTAAACAAGTGAATGATGATATTTCCTAACACTTGAAAATGTTATTTTCATAAAATATGAAAATGACTCACACACACGGGGCAGAGCAGCTACTTGCTCTCCCTGTGCCCAGCTGATCAGGAGGCGTCCGGGAGGGATGGTGAGTTCTAGCCCTGGCCCGCCACGCCAACAGAGCCTCACAAGAAGCCAGAGGAACCTCCACACCATGAGGGCCACCATTTTCCACATCTGGACTCCCATCTCCTCAGAGCTCCACCCAGCAGAAGAGCTGATTACACCCTTGACTCGCGTGGCTGCTTGTGGCTGCATGGTTCATCAATAAATGCTCGAGTTTTAAGGTGAATACAAGATTATCTCATCCTCACGGCAGAGCCTGGCAAGCTACCCATGTCATATTTAATATTCCAAATACCAGTAACTTATAGACCTCATTCCCATTACTTGATGGAATGATTTGAGGCTCTTTATGTTCCTTGAGCGGGCAGATGCCCTTGGGGTATTCACATGTGACAGGACATATTGAGATGTTACTGGTGCCTGCTCGAGTAAATCAATGATGTACGGGAAGTCAATGATCAAGTGATCAAGTGATGAAAATGTTATTTTCATAAAATATTGCCATTGTCATAAAATATTTGTGTAATATGGAGAAATTCTAATAATAAATAAACAAGAAATTACTTTTAATGTAGCAGTAATGAAAATAGAACAACAATATTTGTGGGATACAGCTAAATCAGGCTTAGATTGGAAACATCATACATGCTTACAATAAAAAAACTTAATATGTAATTGCTATCTCTATATATAAGCAAAAATTTTAACAACTCAAAGTAAGCAGAAAGAAGCAACAGTATAGTTAGCAAAATAAAAACCTGAAAAATAATATATCTAGATTTTCCCTTGAGAAATAAAGTTGATGAAAAGTTTTTTCAGTAAAAATGTGAAACAAAACGCATCACTACAGAATTTATGTATTAAAAGACTAATTGGAATTGGAAAAATTAAAATAGAATAATGCCCATTTCAATCTCTCACTCTTTTTTGGGGGGAGCACACCCATATGGAATACCAGGGATCATTGGCCACATACAAGGGAAATGTCCTACATGCTATACTATCACTCTGGCCCTAACAAATTAAATACTTAGCCATAAGTATTTAATATCTCTAACAAATCAAATACTTAGCCATATATATAATAAAATATGTAGATAATATGAATGTTAATAACTACCATATATTTATTAAAACATTCTCTGCCTTTTAATTTCAATTCTGTTTTGGAGCTTCCAGAATTCCATCCAGCAGACAAGCCTATCACAGCCCGGATCATCAACACCCACCCTGCAGCAGTTTTTTCAATCCGGCCCAGGTATTCTGATCCAGAGACTCACAGACATGGGGCAGAGCTGCTACCAGCTCTCCCTTTGCCCAGCAACTCACGAGGCACCCGGGAGGGATGGCGGGTTCTAGTCCTGGCCCACCACCCCAGCAGAGCGTTGCAACAAGCCAGATGACCACCCCAACTCCATGAGGGCCGCCATTTTCCACATCCGGTCCTCCCTCTCATCAGAACTTCTTCCAACAGATGAGCCTATCACAGCCCAGATCATCAACACCCACCCTGCTTTATTTTTTTTTTAATCCAGCACAGGTATGCTGATCCAGAGACTCACAGACATGGGTCAGAGCTGCTACCAGCTCTCCTTGTGCCCAGCCGCTCACGAGGTGCCTGGAAGAGATGGAGGGTTCTAGTCATGGCCCACCACCCCAGCAGAGCCTCACAACAAGCCAGACGACCCCCCACTCCATGAGGGCCGCCATTTTCCACATCCGGGACCTCCCTCTCGTCAGAACTCCATCCAGAAGATGAGCCTATCACAGCCCGGCTTGCGTGGCCTCTTGCGGCCGCGTGGTTCATCCATAAATGCTGTATTTAGAGGTGACTACAAGAGTATGCCACCCTCACGGCAAGCCTGGCAAGCTGCCCATGTCATATTTGACATGTCAAATAGCAGTAACACTTATGTTAGGTCATTCCCATGACCTATGACCTAATATAATAGTTTGAGGCTCTTTATGTTCCTGGAGCAAGCAGATGCCCTTGTGCTCTACTAGCATGAAACATGACATATGGAGATGTTACTGGAGCCTTCTCGAGAAAATTGATGATGAACAGGAAGTGATATGGAGCTTCATAATTATTACATGCTTAGCATTCAGTAACCGTGTCAACTATCTATTTTCTAAAATTGATTTGTAATTATATTAAATTTTAAATTAGATCCCATAAAAGGCTATCAAGCTGAGAAAGAGATAGAAAAAAGAGATAAAGAACTCCCCATAGAGGCAGACTAGGGAAGAGAGGAGGGAATCAGGGACATCAGGGAATCAGGTGGTGGGAAATGGGTACTGGTGGAGTACTGGTGGGTACTGGTGGGTACTGGTCGAGGGATTGGTGCTGAAACAATATGACAGAAACCTGGACATGAACGTCGTTGTAATTGTATATCTCACAGCAGTATAATAAAATATTTTTTTAAAAAGTCAAAATAGAATAACCAAGACTAATTTTAATTACATTTGAAAGGAAAGAAACATCCAGTTCTTAGTTTTCCTATAAAGTTACAGAAGAGATTGTCAAAAAAGATATAAGGTTGCAACTATGTATTAACCCACTCAATTATTTTGTGAAAATGGCACAGAAATAAAATAGGAACAATTGTTTTAGCAAATCGTATATTATAAACTTATATGCAAGAGGGGCTTATTATGGGGGGTCAGAGATAGCCCAGCAGGTAGGGCGTTTGCCTTGCACGCAGCAAATTTTTTGTGTCGGCCTGGGTTCGATACCCGGCATCCCATATGGTCCCCAAGAACCGCCAGGGGTAATTCCTGAGTGCAGAGCCATGAGAAACCCCTGAGCATTGCTGGTGTGACCCAAACAAGCAGAAAAAAAAGAGGGACTTATTATAAACCTTACATTTTATTAAAATTAAACTCCAGGTTGTAGTATAGATTTGAGAACATTATCTAGGGATATAAAATCATCTAGAGATATATATCTAAGGAAAATATAGAAATATATCTTCTTTATCTGGAGTTGAAAATGGGAGAAGAAAGTAGAAAGCAGTTTGTAAACATATAAAATTTTTAATATATAGAATTTTTACATATAATTGTTAATCAAATAAATCTAATATCAAAACCACAACCATAGTAAAATAGTATTTTTTTTGCTGTTTGGAAACTAAGTTTTTGTTATTTAAAATATGCATCTGAAAGAATGAAAATTAGTTTTCCAAATTGTGTAATTGAAAATTGAAAGTTCAGCAAAGAACTAAAAAGAACTATAAAAGCTCAAAACTCAAGAGTAAGGGAAAAATCACTTAATCACTAAGATCATTAAACCCGTTATCTGTTGCTCGGCGGCACGTAACATTTCCATTGGACCTATCAGGCCAATGTAGCCCAATGGCATTGGTTGTTCGGAATATGAAGAGCCTCAAACCGTCCTTCCAGGGTCTTACAAGGAAGTCCGACCATCTGTGGTGGGCGGCCCACGTGATCTTTTGACATCCCGTGGGATCCAGTCGGTCGGCTCTAGTCCGCGGTTGTCTCCAAATCGCATTCAGTCCAGCCCAATTTTCGTGCCTTGGCAAATGAGACAGCGTCCCGTTCGGGGGGGCAAGGGAAAAATCACAAAAAGAAAAAATTGGCAAAAGATTGAAGAAACACTTCACCAAAAATTACATACAGATGACCAATAAGCAAATGTAAGGAATACAAATTAAAACCATAATGGGAGGGGCTATAGCTATAGCACAGCAAGTAGGGTACTTGCCTTACATGTGCCTTTCTGGGTCTGACCTTTGGCATCTGATATGCTCCTTTAAGCACCATTAGTAATAATTCCTGAGTGCAGAGACTGGAATAACTCAAGTATGACTGGGTGTGCCCTCCGCATTCCCCAAAAATATGCCTGATGAGGTACAACTACATACCTGTCAGAATGACTAAATAAAAAACAAAAATACAAAAAAAAAATCTGACCAATTAAATATCTATTTGTATCTACAACCCCTAGAGATTACTGATTACTAGATATACTAACTGCTAGATATCATTATGAAATGGTATAGCCACTCTGGAAGCCAAATTCTTCTGAACATGCATGACAGGTCATATGGCCTATCAATCACAATACCCCTAGTTTACAATGAAATCTGTACACAACTGTTTATATTAGTTTTATTGGTTATCACCAAAAACAAAAAGAAACTCAAATGACCAGAAGTTTGTAATTGACTATGCAAAATGTATTTTATGTATATGCAATAAAGCACTGTAGAGAAATTGACTATTGATAGCATATGTATATATAAACTAAACTTGGATAACTCAGAGACACTATGAAGAGGAAAAGAATTCAGTCTTTAGAAGCTTACATAGGATATGATTTCACTTATATGATATTCTAGAAGATCAAACCCTAGTGGCAGAACATATTATTGGTGAGGGAAAGACAGAAATTACAAAATAAAGAAGTGGAACAATAGTGGGGAGGTCAATAGGGAAACAGTTCTGTTTCTTGGTAAATTTGTCTATCTGAACTTATTTATGTGTTAGAGTCCACAAAGTGATATAACCAAAACAGTTTTCCTATTTTATGGTTAATTTAAAAAACATTTTAATGCTTGGTTCAATTTGATAACTTAGTAACTTAGTAACAACCCGTGTGATCAGACCTTACTTATGAAATTAGGTTCAAGTGAGACATGCTGATTCTCCTGAGGAGCTCTCTCTGAAATCACTGTCACTGTCTTCCCGTTCATCTTCGATTTGCTCGAGAGGGCACCAGTAACATCTCCATATGACCTGTCTCATGCAAGTAGAGCCCAAGGACACCTGCTTGCTCCAGGAACATAAAGAGCCTCAAACCATTCCATCAGGTCATGGGAATGAGGTCTATAATTGTTACTGGTATCTGGCATATCAAATACGACATGGGTAGCTTGCCAGGCTCTGCCCGTGCGAGTAGCATACTCTTGTATGCTTGTTAATTAATAATAATAATAATAATAATATTTTAGAAAAGTTATAAACATGTCATTAAAAAGTATAGAAGATTAATCTTTAACTATGGAAAAGATACTCCTCCCAACACTTATCTATAATTCTAATACTACTCTGATATCCAAGCAGGATTCTCCCAAATTTTAACTATCTTAGCATCATATATGTAAGATTATTGGCCTACACTAAGCCAACATTGGATTCTAATTGAATGTAAAGTCATTTGTACATGAAAATAAATGTGAAATTATTCAAAATTCACATTTAAAAAAAGCAATAACAAAAAAGGGGGTCAGAAAATCTGTTAGGGGTGTGATGTGCAGAAAACTGGAGTAATTCCTGAACACACTTGGGTGACTTTCCATTTATAAATTATAAGCACCCTACGGAGGTTTTATATTATTCTAAATACAAGTGTTTCCCTTTGAGAAGCTGATCATGTTGTGAAAGGCACAGTGAGAGGCAGAAACAGTCCTCCAGATAGGCTGTGTCCTTCACAATCAAGTTCTGTCTGCTTTTTTCATTGTCCCCCAGTACAGATGGTATTAAAGAAATAAATGCTGCAGCATAAAAGCTAATAAAAATTGGAAGGTTATATATTTAGACTAATTAAGTTAAAAGATCCCTAACTGGGTTATGACTGAGTTTGAAGGACACATAGAAACCCATCAGCTTCCTGTAAAAAACTCCTGTGTTGCAATTGATAGAAGTTGGCAGCAGAAAAATTGAGAAAGTAGTCTTTGGGTGAGGAAGAGCTCATTTCAATGTCAGTTTTTTGTTTAAAAGTATAACCTATTTCTAGGAGATAAAAGACCACCCATTCATGTTTATTTACTAAATAAACATGCTATCGTGTTTATTTACCAAATAAATTAGTAAAAGAATAATAACAATAAGAGTCCCCTTATATAATTGCTGATTTGAAGATAAAATTAGATCACATTTACAAACCATACTAAAAATCTTAGGTCTTCCAATAGCAATTAGTGGACTCCTCCTATATTTGTGTAAATAAAATTATGACATATTATTTATTTTAAATTAGCTTCCTATTATTTTACTAAATTATATATGTGGTTAAGTATATAAATGTGACAAAGAATTGGGGGAGAACTCCCATTTGATACTCAGTATTCCTGGGAACTTTCCTTGTGATTCTCAATCAATTGATCTTGACAGTTCAGTACAAAGACCCATGGATGCGGTACTGCTTGGGCCCTGAGTTTCTGGGAGCACTAGGACCTTCTCACTGCTGCCTGGGAACCTGGCAATTTTGAGGGGGCTATCATGTGATGACTTGGATCAGACCAGCTTCAGCCATACCTAAGTCCTGGCCTTAAACCCTGTACCATTTCCCTGGTACCAATAGTTACCCCCAAATAGAATTTATAAAATTTCTTTTCTTTTTTAAAAAATATTTTATTATACCACCGTTAGATATACATTCACAAGATGTTCATGTTTGAATTTTGGCTCTACAGTGTTCCAACACCCATCCCTCCACCCCTGCCCATCTTCCACCACCAATGTCCCCATCTCCTCTCCCCCTTCCCCAGCCTGCTTCCGTGGTAGGCTCTTTATCTCCTTTCTCACTTTCTCTCTCTCCTTCTCACTCCCTTTTCTTACATATTATAGAGTGTAATATATTCTAGAACATGATTGGTTCCACTACTTTGGTGTACGGGTCTGGACCATGAAAATGGCGGCGATTATGGTGAGCAAGTCTCATCTGGCTGCTTCCAAGGACCTACAAAAGTGATGGCCCACTCCCAAAACCCATCTCGCCTCCTGGTAGCCTCATGGTCAGTTGAGCTAGGGGAGGCTGGATGGCAGCTCTCCCCCATGCGTCTGATTCTCTGCATCATGGCCAAGAGCCCTGAGGCAGTTCGTGGGCAGGGCCACCAGGCCTCTGGAACAGTTAAGAGAGGAGAATGGGTACCCCAGCTCCATCTCCAGGAACACCGGGTGACTTCTGCCTCCGAGCCGCCTCCCTGGGCTCGAACTCAGCTGCTCTGAGCTGGTCTTTTTTTCGAGTCACACCTGGCAATGCTCAGGGGTCACTCCTGGCTCTGCACTCAGGAATTACTCCTGGCAGTGCTCAGGGGACCATATGGGATGCTGGAGATTGAACCCGGTCAGCCGCATGCAAGGAAAATGCCCTACCCGCTGGACTATCACTCCGGCCCCTCTGATCAGCATCTCTCTTTTGTGGGTTCTGATGAGTTGTGCGGTTTGGTCCACAAAAATGGTGGCTATTTTGGTGAGCGAGTCTCATCTGGCTGCTTTGAGGCCCTATAGAGGTGATGGGCCAACACCCAAAACCTATCTTGTCTCCTGGGAACCTCATGGTCAGCTGAGTTAGGGGAGAGCCAGATGGCAGCTCTCCCCCTGTGCATCTGAGTCTCTGTATCATGGCCGAGAGCCCTGAGACAGTTCGTGGGGAGGAACACTAGGCCTCCAGGATAGGTCAGAGAGGGGAATGGATACCCCAGTTCCATCTCCAGGAACACCCAGTGATTTCTGCCTCTGAGAGTCGCCTACCTAGACTCAAATTTGGCTGCTCTGAGCTGGTCTTGAGATCAGCATCTCTCTTGCGTGGGTTCTGATTAGCTTTGGGGTCTGGACCATGATAATGGCAGCTATTATGGTGAGCGAATCTCATCTTACAAAAGTGATGGGCCCACTCCCCAAATCCATCTTGCTTCCTGGGAGCCTCATGGTCAGCTGAGTTATGGGAGAGCCAGATGGCAGCTCTCCCTTTGTGTCTGAGTTTCTCATCTTTCTTTCTATCTCTATCTCTATTTCTGTATTTCTCTCTCTTCTCCTACACCTTGTGACTTGCCTTATGGTTTATGATGCAATTATCTATGTGTATATTCAGTAGTGAGTTCTAATGTGACATATAGGCCGTCATTCCCCATCAACCTCCCCAGTTTGTTACAACTACAATGATCATTATGGTGTAGAGATGTGAAAGATCCTGGGAAGGACCTGGTCCTAGCCTACTTTGTTATCTAAGCCTCTTGCGCTACTGCACACTGTCACAGCTGTGCGTATGGTCTACCCCTTGTCTGGTTCATCTGGTTGCGAGGCTTCAAGCCCATAGCCACACCCACCGGCATGGAAAGGGAGGAGCCCAAATCCCTGCTCCAATTCTGGTCAGCATGACTTCCTCCCACATGACTGCTTTACCCTAAGAGCTACGTTGCTGCCAGGGACTAGCCAATTCCTCAGACTCCATGGGCTGCTCCATGTGGGCCAAGCAGTGCATCTGTGCATCTGTTCTGTCCATTGCCCAGTTCATCTCTACTGTTACCGTTTTGGGCATGTTGTGTACACCAAGGGTAGCTTGCCAGGCTCTGCCATGACTCTGAGTTAATCCCAGGGGGCCCCATTCTTTTCCTATGTCAGACCATCCACCATCCAGGGCCCACAGGGCAGAGCCTTGGGGGGGTGTAGACAAGCCAATCTCCTGTCTGCCACCTGCCAATGCAGCAGGGCACCACAGCCACACCTGCAACATCTCGAGGGGCAGGTGGCCCTATCTAATTTATTTTCATCTTTGTTTGTAGAAGTGGTTATTGGCAACAAAGTTTAGTTATTTGTTATTTGTGTGCATGTTTCTCTACAGAATGGAGGTTAGAATCTGTCACTGAATCAGCCACATTATTTTTCAGACAGCCAAGCAGCTCTCTTAGCTACCTATTCATTGGCCTGTGATTTTTTGGACTAGTGATCCTGAAGAGCTAGAGCTAGTGTAATCCATCATGGTTCCAGGGAGCGTAAAATTTCTTCTGAAATTTCAGTGACTGAAATTTTCCATTTGTGGATTGCATTAGGGGGAAATATGGTTACTGGTAGCCACCCATGTGTAAGTTCTTTAAGTCAATCAACTTATTCCTACTTTCAGGAAGTGACACATGATGTGAGTTACTCTATCTATTACAAAGGTGCATGATTTTCAATACTGAACTCACATATTATTCTTTTCAACAGGTGGGAATATCTGTGTAATTAAAACTTTCCACCCTTGCATTTACAAAAATCATTTACTACCTGGGCTTTATTGATAGTAACTTTATGCCTTTTAGTTTATGAATTAAACTAAATTGGAAAAATTGGAAAAAAAATAAAGAAAATAGAAGGTAAAAAGAGAGGAATAAGCAATGATGGAAAGCAGAAAGAAAGAAAGAAAGAAAAGAAAGAAAGAGAGAGAGAGAGAGAGAAAGAAAGAAAGAAAGAAAGAAAGAAAGAAAGAAAGAAAGAAAGAAAGAAAGAAAGAAAGAAAGAAAGAAAGAAAGAAAGAAAGAAAGAAAGAAAGAAAGAAAGAAAGAAAGAAAGAAAGAAAGAAAGAAAGAGAGAAAGAGAGAAAGAGAGAGAAAGAAAAAGAAAGAAAGAAAGAAAGAAAGAGAAAGAAAGAAAGAAAGAGAAAGAAAGAAAGAAAGAGAAAGAAGAGAAAGGAAGGAAGGAAGGAAGGAAGGAAGGAAGGAAGGAAGAAAGAAAGAAAGAAAGAAAAAAGAAAAAGGAAAGAAAGAAGAGGAAAGAAAGAAGAAGGAAGGAAGGAAGGAAGGAAGGAAGGAAGGAAGGAAAGAAGGAAGAAAGAAAGAAAGAAAGAAAGGAAGGAAGGAAGGAAGGAAAGAAAGAAAGAGGAAGGAGAGAGAAAGAAAGAAAGAAAGAAAGAAAGAAAGAAAGAAAGAAAGAAAGAAAGAAAGAAAGAAAGAAAGAAAGAAAGAAAGAAAGAAAGAAAGAAAGAAAGAAAGAAAGAAAGAAAGAAAGAAAGAAAGAAAGAAAGAAAGAAAGAAAGAAAGAAAGAAAGAAAGAAAGAAAGAAAGAAAGAAAGAAAGAAAGGAAGAAAGAAGGAAGGAAGGAAGGAAGAAAGAAACAAAACACAGAAGGAAGAGTACAAAAAGAGTTTAGGAAACAGAGAGAAGAAAAAAAGGAAGAAACTGAAATTATAAAACTTAGAGAGAAAATCAATGATCTGGAAAACCAAAAAACAATCCAAAAGATTACTGAAACCAAGAGCTGGTTCTTTGAGAAAATAAACAAGATCGACAAACCACTGGCCTGGCAAGATTTGTAAGGACAAGGACAGAGAGAACCCAAATAAAACAGAATCAGAAATGAAAAGGGGGGGGTATCACAACAGAAACCACAGAAATCTAAAAAATCATCAGAGATTACTTTGAGAGCCTGTATGTCATGAAACATGAGAACTTAGAAGAAATGGATAAATTCCTGAAGTCCTATAACCTCCCATGGCTAAAACAAGAACCTAAAATACCTGAATAAGCCTATCACCATCGAGAAAATTGAAACAGTAATTAAAAGACTGCCCAAACACAAAAAGTTCAGGTCCATATGGATTCATTAGTGAATTCTATCAAACCTTTAAGGAGGACCTACTTCCAGTCCTTTTCAAGCTCTTCCAGGAAATAGAAGAAACAGAAACACTCCCAAACAGCTTCTACAAGGCACCGTGATACCCAAAGCAGGAAGAGATAACAAAAAAAAAAACTACAGACCAATCTCCCTGATGAACACAGATGCTAAAATCTTCAACAAAATACTAGCAAACAGAATCCAAGGTCTCAACAAAAATACTATACATCATGACCAAGTAGGATTCATCGTGGGAATGCAAGGATGTTTCCAACATTCACAAGTGAATCAACATAATACATCATATCAATAAGAGAAAAAATAAAAAAAATATAATCCTATCAATAGACACAGAGAAAACATTTGAAAAAAATCCTGTTGCAGGACATGTAAAAGCCAAAAAGCCTCTGCATCTGCCCTGGATTGCCTCCTGCAAATCACTTCATAGATAAGGGGGTAGTTTAAATGTGGCCATTTATCCGACCATGTATTCTGTACTGGCTGGTATAAATATTCTCTCATGCTACCACAATCATTGTGGGACTAGCTAGATCTTACTAGCATATTTGCCTGGCCAAAAAGCATATCTGCTCCAAGTAATTAGACAGAGAGAAATGCTGTTTGCCTCCAAGCAAGCAAGCATGGCTCTCTGATAACTCAAAGGCAACTAAAATACAAAACTACTGTGAAGTAGATGAGACTCTTGTGAAGGCTTGGAGAAATATTTAACTGGCATTAGTATAGTCTTTGAGTGTCTACAGAGACATGCCATCTCAGAAATGCCCTTCTCTACCGCCATTTCCAGGCAGATCTTGGCTCAAAACATTAGCATATAATAGGGCCTAGGTGAGGAGCTGGGAGAAATTACCTGAGGGCATTTGACCCTCCCCACTTCCTATAATAGTGGGAGGTCTGAGTTGCAGGGATATAAAACTAGGCTGCTTCCTCTCTTGCTCTCTCTTTTTTGGGCTCTCTTTTGGAGCTTGCACTCTTCTTTGGAGTCTTGTCTTTGTCTCCTTTTTATAGGTGGTGGCCACCATCTTGGCCTACATGTGGCTGGGGTTCTAGCTGGAAATCCTAATCACCGGTTTTTCCTACTGCTGATTTGTATGCCTGAACCTGTGATAAGTAAAGCATTTTAAAACCTATGCCGGATTCCTGAGTTTTCATTCATTCTCCGCTGGCTTCAGAAGTAGGAGGGAACTTGCTTCCTGATACTGTTGGGGACCCCAGCGATGTTCCCCGATATCCATCCATTTGCAGGTAAATTTAACATTTTCGTTTTTCTGACAGCTGCATAGTATTCCATTGTATAGATGTACCACAGTTTCTTTAGTCGGTCCTCTGTTCTCAGGTCCTTAGGTTGTTTCCAGATTCTAGCTATTGTGAATAGTGCAGCGATGAATAAAGAAATACAGATAGTGTTTCTGCTATGTGTTTTTCCGTATCTCTGGTATATTCCCAGGAGTGCTATTGCTGGATCAAATGGGAGCTCAATATCTAGTTTTCGGAGGAATGCCCATATTGTTTTCCAAAAGGGCTGGACCAATCAACACTCCCACCAATAGTGGATGAGAGTCCCTTTTTCCCCACATCCATGCCAGCACCGGTTGTTCTTGCTGTTTTGGATGTGTGCTGGTCTCTGTGGTATGAGATGGTACCTCATTGTTGTTTTGATTTGCATCTCCCTTATGATAAAAGATGAAGAGCACTTTTACATATGCCTTTTGGCCATTCGAACTTTTTTCTTTTTGGAAGCTTCTGCCACCAGTGTGAGATGGTACCTCATTGTTGTTTTGATTTGCATCTCCCTGATGATTAAAGATGAAGAGCACTTTTTCATATGCCTTTTGGCCATTCGAATTACTTCTTTTTGGAAGCTTCTGTTCATTTCTTCTCCCCATTTTTTGATGGGGTTGGATGTTTTTTCTTGTGAAGTGCTACCAGTGCCTGATATATCCTGGATATTAACCCCTTGTCAGATGGGTATTGGGTGAATATCCTTTCCCACTCTGTGGATTGTCTTTGTATCTTGGTCACCATTTCTTTTGAGGTGCAGAGGCTTCAGAAAAGAATTTTGATGAGTTATATTTCTACTTGAGCAGGTTATACTCTTCCGTTTTATTGAGGATTCACTACTATATATATGTTTTTAGGTTTTCTCGCAGTAGTATAAATGAGTATAGAATTTTCCATTTTTTTTTATTGGCAACCCTAATGACCCTAAATAGATCACAATGAGAAATTCACTATGACACACAGAAAATCATATGTTACATTTTACTAGTTCTAACCTGTGCAATGTATTTGTTGCACAGTGTCAGTTATCAGTATATTGCCTTCACCTCTGAATTTAACTTTTAGTATATGCTCTGCATAGAAAGAGGCACTCTTGTAACTCTTAAAAGTACACAAGAGTTGGTTTTATGTATGTAAATAAAGAAACCTGCAGTAGAAGGAGACAGAATTATCTCTACATGACATGAAAAAAACATGTAGCAAATTGTAAACATTTTATTAAAATTTGTTAGAACAAATAAACTACAAATCTGTACGGTTCATGTTCAACATGCCATAGTCAATACAAGTTTTATGGGCTATCAATAACCACCCCTAAAATAAGGTTAAGAACGTGATTCATTTACCAAAGCATTAAATACTTACATTTCTTTATTTTTATATGAAAAGAAAATACTTTTTTTTCATATAAAATGAAAGAAATAATGAATGTTGAATCTATGAAACATGTTGAAATGTCTAAATGAACATAAGCAATCCCATGTTCATTGATAAGAATATTAGGTATTGTGTAGATGCTGATAATTTTTGATTAATTTTTTACAAACATTGATAAACTAATTATAAAATTCACACAAAAATTTTTTGGGTCTCGAAGAATAGGAATAAAGGAGAACAAATGATACTTCTCTAAAGAAGACAGAGAAATATGAAAGAGCTCTCACCGTCAGTTGTTTTCGGGAAATCCAAAACAAGACACAACAATGAGATATCTCATGCACAAGTGATAATGACACATTAAAAATACTGGGAAGAACTAGTGTTGGTGGGGATGTAGTAGCTCTGAATGCTACTGGGACTGTTCCAAATCCTGTGAGAAACAATATGGAGATTTTTTCAAAATTCAACTGTAAATATTTCAGATGATCCAGAAATTCCATTTCTGTGTATCTATCTCCAAGATACTAAAACGTTCATTTCAAAGGACACATGCACACCATTTTTATTGCAGAACTAGGTCTTTTAACAGCTAGGATATGCAAACAACCAGGTGTCCAATGATAGATGAGTGGTTAATAAAGGTATGATACAGTGTTCCGCAATTTGAACAGAAGTTCAGAATATCATGTTAAGTGAACTAAGTCAGGATATTATGTTAAGTGAACTTAAAGACATGTGAACTTAATGACATGTGAACTTTAGGATATCATGTTAAGTGATCTCACTTATCCTTGATATATAGAACAATGTGATAAGAGAATGCAAAGTACCAAAGATAAGCAAACTCTTCTCTATATATCATAAAAATGTAATCGGATAGGAAAGAAGAGAAATGGATGAGGATTTAGATATGGCTTGTGTGACAGTTGGTGGGCCTAGGCAGAAGGGTGTTCTGCTTGCCCACATTCCAAAAAAGGCCAGAGTTTTCAGCTCTCCACATCTAACCTCCACCATTTAAATGGGCCCAAATTCACAACTCCTGAAGCATGCACCTCTTCCAAATTTCTGAGTATTTACAGTCCAGAAGGAGCACCCTAAATTATAGGGAAAATTTGTGTAATCCCACTGAACTCAATGAGAGACAATCATCATATGGAAGGTTCAACCAGCACCAAGCAGCTCAGTGAATCCTCAACGATTTTTCAAGCACTGTTATGAGGTTATTGATTATAACACTCAATAATCACAATTTGACTCTTAATGTTCATTGATTAGCTCGAGCAGGCACCAGTAACATCTCCATAAGTCCTGTCACATACTAGTGTAGCCCAAGTGCATCTGCCCATTCCAGGAATATGAAATCATATCATTCCTTTAGGTCAAATCATTCCTTTAGGTCATGGGAATGAGGTCTATAATTGTTACTGGTTTTTGTTATATCAAATACGACACAGGTAGCCTGCCAGGCTCTGCCATGTGGGTGTTATACTCTTGTAGTAGCCTCTCATCTCATCCATTTATTGATGAATGGGGAGAGATCAGCTTTTCTCTTGGGTAGAGCTCTGACGAGTTGTGGAGTCCGGATGTTGAAAATGGCGGTCCTCATGGCGTGGGGGTTCCTCTGGATTCTTGTGAGGCTCTGCTGAAATAGCGGGCCAGGGTTAGAACCCACGTTCCCTCCTGGGCACCACATGATCAGCTGGGCACAGGGAGAGCCAGTAGAAGTTCTGCCCTGTCTATCTGAGTCTCTGGATCATGCATACCTGGGCTGAAATGGACTGCTATAGGGTGGGACTCTGATGAACAGGTCTTATGATCAGCTCCTCTGCTGGGTGGAAGTCTTATGAGCTGTGGAGTCTGGGTGTTAAAAATGTCAGCCCTCATAGTGTGGGGGGGTTGCTCTGGCTTCTTGCAAAGCTCTGATGGGATGGTGTGCCAGGGCTAGAACCAGCGTTCCCTCCTGGGCAGGTGCCTTCCTTTTGATAAATAAGGAAAGTGAAGCTCACTGGGGAAAATACTTGACCTTCTCAGCAGATTTTCAGATTATCTCCTTCTGGGGGAACTCTTCACTGCAATGTTCTGCTGCGGTTGCCAAAATCATGCAGGTGGGCCTTACAGGTGACTCATGTGAGGCAAGAATGGGAGAGAGATCTATTTTCTGATAATTCCTTTAGCCATTTTCTTGTAACAAACAATAAGAAGTAATGTTATTACGTGTCTGCTAATGGATTGTGTGATGGTAGGGAAATCAGGGACAATGGTGGAGGGAAGTTCCATACTGGAGGTATAATTAATTTTGGATAATTGTATTCCTGAAACAACTATATTATGAACAAATTTTTTTAATTAAAGTGTTATAACTTAAAAACAAACTTTTAAAAGAAGAGGCATAAAAAAGGTAACAAGGTAAAAGGTCATAGACCTTAGACACACTGGTTGTGAAGAAGCACGTTATTATAAAAAATAAAGTCACAAAGCATCAATACATGGAGCCCATATTACAGTAATCAATATTAAAAACCTGCCTGATAAGAATGTAAGCTGGGAGATGGGAGGGAAACTGGAGATATTAGTGGAGAGAAATTGACAGTAGTGATGAGACTGTTGATCGAACATTGTATGCCTGAAATGCTATTGTGGATACAATTGTAAATAAAAAAAACTTTTGAAAAAAATTGCTTGAAAAATTTTAATTGTGAATTTTAAAAATGGAATAAACATTATTTTGAAGGAAGAGAAAGAGATTTGGCTGGAGCTCTAGGTCACAGAACTCATAGAAGTGAGGTTAGGGGAGATTTGGCTGGAGCTCTAGGACACAGAACTCATAGAAGTGAGGTTAGGGGAGAGTTTTGAATCAGAGCATGGTGAAGGTAAGTGGCTACTTGTGCGTCAGAATGAAATGCCTGTAAAACCATTATTAGCATTGTAAGCCACAGTACCACAATATACAGTTTTTGGTATTAAGGCAACACCCAACAGTACTCAGGGTTCACTCCTGGTTCTACTCAGGGCAGAGTCGTGGCTCTCTGCTCAGAGCTCATTACTGGTAAGACTCAGGGATGAACCTAATTTTTAACACTAAAGACTAAAATGATGAAAAACTCAGTTTAAAAAATCAACTAAAAGTTTTACAGAGGTGACTCAAAGGATTTGAGAGCCTGTGGGATGCTGGGTATCAAACCCATTTGATTGCTTATAAGGCAAGCATCTTATCCACTGTAGTATGGTTTGAGAACCCAGTAAATTTCATGTCTCTTTGTTGGGGTGTGTGGAGGTGTGGGATCACATTTACTGGTGCTGAGGACTTACTCCTGGATTTGCACTCAGAAAGCACTACTAGTGGACTAAGGAGACTATATGGGTTGCTGGGCATCAAACCCAGGATGAATGTGTATTGATCACTTGATCACTTGAATCCCGTTATTCATCGATTTGCTCCAGCGGGTGCCAGTAACATTTCCATTGGACCCTATCATGTGCCAATGTAGCCCAATGGCATCTGGTTGATTCAGGAATATGAAGAGCCTCAAACTGTTCCTTCAGGGTCTTTACAAGGAAGTCTGACCATCTTGTAGGTGGGTGGCCAGTGATCTTTTTGACATCCTGTGGGATCCAGTCGGTAACAGCTCTAGTCCAGCGGTTGTCTCCAAATCGCATTACATGTCCAGCCCATCTGATTTTCGATGCCTTGGCAAACGAGACAGCATCCCTGATTCTGGAATAGCGACTGAGGTCAGAACTCCGGATTCCTTCTCTCACTTGAGTGAGGCATGATATTCCAAGCATAGCTCTTTCGATTCCTCTCTGGGAGACCCGAATAGCATTCTCATCCTGCTTTCGTAGGGCCCAGGTCTCTGAGACGTATGTTAAGGCAGGGAGAACAGTGGAGTCAAAGAGATGTGCCCAGAGTCGGAGGTTCTTTGTCCTTTTAGCTATTTCTTTGATGCCTTTGAAGGCATTCCATGCCGCTCTCTTCCTCCTGCGCAGCTCAGGTTTTAGGTCGTCCATCATGTTGATTTCTCGACCTAGGTACACATAACTGCTGCATTCAGAGATGTTTGTTCTGAACAACCACCAACTGGGAACTCTTTGGCACCATTGCAGCAACATGGGAAGATACCATCATTGATACGACATCGGTGAAGAATACAACCGACTGGTTCAGCACCTCCATGATTGTGCGAAGAATGCTGAGAGAGAGAAAGACACAAAAGGATACTTGTCTTCAGAAACTCTTGAGCTCATTCGCCAGCGTGGCAAGGCGCGAGCCTCAGGAGACCAAATGCTAACGTCCAAGCTTGCTAAATGGTGCAGAGAAGAGATAAAAGAAGACCTCAAAGACAGAAGATCAGAAATACTGGAAGATGCAGCAGAAGCCGGGAAAAGCATTCACACCGCCTGCCTGTCCTTCGCCAACTATAAGACCAAGATGACCGCCCTCCGATGCCCTGATGGATCTATCACATCTTCCAGAAGGCAATGGAGAAGATTATCCAGGACTTCTACTCAAATCTCTTTGATAGCCACATCCACCTGCCCACATACCAAATTCCACAGGATGGATGTCATTCCCAATGTTCTCCCTTCTGAAATCCGACATGCCATCTCGTCGGTAAAGAAAGGAACAGCACCAGGCCCAGACAAAGTCAGACCCGAACACCTGAAGAATCTGCCGTTGGTACTCATCAATGGATGTGTATTAGGCAAACAATATAGATGATTGTCTTTATTATACCCTGGTGAGATATACAATTACAAAGATGTTCATTATTGGGTCTCAGTCATACAGTGTTCCAGCATCCGTCCCTCCACCTGTGCCCCATTCCTACCATCAATGTCCCCACATTCTCTCCCACCGACCCCAGCATGCCTCCATAGCAGGTGCTTTTCCTTTCCTCTCTTTCTCTCTATCTCTGTCTCAGTATGTGTGTGTGTCTCTCTCTCTTCTCCCTACACATTGTGGCTTGCTGTTGTAGGACTCCTCTAAGAGCCTCTGCATCTGCCCTGGATTGCCTCTTGCAGGTCACTTCGTAGATAGGGGGGTAGTCTAAATGTGGCAGTCTTGAGCCCTGAGGTCGCAGGGGGTTCCAGAAGGGAAGGGGCTCTACATTTGTTCATTGTTTATCACTATCCTTAACCCCCAACCCTTCCTGTTCCTATAACAGCCAACTAATATCTTCAATAAATGGTCACAAAAATAAAAAAAAATGTGGCAGTCTTATCTGACCATGTATTCTTACTGGCTGGTATAAATATTCTCTCATGCTACCACAATCATCATGGGACTAGCTATATCTTACCAGCATATTTGCCTGGCCACATTGGATCTCTAAGTAATTAGACCAGAGAGAAATGCTGTTTGCCTCCAAGCAAGCAAGCTTGGCTCCCTGTTAACTCAAAGGCAACTAAAATACAAAACTACAGTGAAGTAGGCGAGCCTCTTGTGAAGGCTTGGAGAAATATTTAACTGGCATTAGTATTAGTCTTTGGTACAGAGACATGCCATCTCAGAAATCCCCTTCTCTACCCTATAAAAGGCATTTCCAGGCAGATCTTGGCTCAAAACATTAGCATATAATAGGGCCTAGGTGAGGTGCTGGGAGAAATTACCTAAGGGCATTTGACCCTTCCTGCTTCCCATAATAGTGGGATGTCTGAGTGGCAGGGATATAAGACCAGCCTGCTTCCTCTCCCTCTCTTTCTCTCTCTCCTCTCTCTCTCTCTCTCTCTCTCTCTCTCTCTCTCTTTGGGCTCTCTTTTTTGGGCTCTTTTGGGGCTTGCACTCTTCTTGGGAGTCTTGTCTTTGTCTCCTCTCTAAAGGGCCTTAATACGTGGTGGCCGCCATCTTGGCCTACTCGTGGCTGGGGTTCTAGCCGGGAATCCTAAGCACCAGGTTTTTCCTATTGTTGATTTGTATGCCTGAAACTGTGATAAGTAAAGCCTTAGGGTTTATCATGTAAGTCTCTGTGTATATTCAATGCTGAGTTCTAATCTGGCATTTCTATTTCCCACAATTAGTAGAACATTGGTATATATTTATACCCCATTAATGAATGCAGTCATTCTATATCTGTCCTTTTCCTTCTGACTTATTTCACTCAGAATGATAGTCTCCATGTTCATCCATTCGCAGAGAAATTTCATGAATTCCTTCTTCTGACAGCTGCATAGTATTCCATTGTGTAGATGTATCACAGTTTCTTTAGCCAGTCTTCTGTTCTCAGGAATTTAGGTTGTTTCCGTATTCTGGCTATCGTGATAGAGCTGTGATTAATATAGAAGTGCAGATAGTATTTTTGCTGTGTGTTTTTTAATCTCCAGGGTATATTCCTAGGAGTGGTATTTCTGGGTTAAATGGGTTCTCAAATTCTAGTTTTCGGAAAAAATGTCCATATTGTTTTCCAAAAGGGCTGGACCAGTTTGCATTCCAACCAACAGTGGATGAAAGTCCCTTTCGCCCCACCACCCCATCCATGCCAGTACCTATTGTTTCTTGCTCTTTTGGATGCGTGCTAGTCTCTGTAGTGTGAGATGATACGTCATTGTTGTTTTGATTTGCATCTCCCTGATGTTTAATAAAAAAGAGAAAGTTTTTCTTTTGCCTTTTTATCCATTCTAATTTCTTCTTTTTTTGTAAGTTTCTGTTCATTTCTTCTCCCCATTTTTGATGAGGTTGGTTGTTTTCTTCTTGTAAAAGTTCTACGGTGCCTGATATATCCTGGATATTATCAGGATATATCTGATATCATCTGATAACCGCTTATCAGATGGGCTTTGGGTAAATATTCTTTCCGGTGTGTAGGCTGTCTCTGTAATTTGGTTTCCATTTCTTTTTTGAGGGTTCATAAGCTTTTCAGTTTTATATAATCCCATTTGTTTATCTTTGCTTCCATTTGCTTTGTCAGTTGTGTTTCATCTTTGAAAATGCCTTTAGCATCGATGCCGTCGAGCATTTTCCTAGATTGTCCTCAGTGTATCATATAGATTAATGTCTGACATTGAGATCTTCAATCCATTTTGTTCTGAATTTTTGAGCATGGCATTAGAGGGAGAGTCTACATTCATTTTTTTTACACGTAGCTGCCAAGATTTCCCTAAAAGCCTAAAGAGGCTTTCTTTGTACCAATTAATATTTTTTCTCCATTATTGAAAATTAATTGCTCGTATATTTGAGAGTGTGTGTCAGTATACTCAAGTTCTATTCATAGTTCTACAGGTCTGTTTCTATACCAATACCATCTGTTTTATACTACTGATTTGTAGTAGAGTTTGAAGTTGGGAAAGTGATGTTTCCCATCTTCTTTTCCCAAGGACTCCTTTAGCTATTTATGGGGGTTTATTCCACACAAATATCAAGAGTGTTTGGTCAATTTTTTTTTGGTCATGGGTATCCTTATAGGGACTGCATTGATTCTGTATAAAGCTCTATGGAATATTACCATTTTGATAATGCTAATTCTCCCAATTCATGAGCACGGAATGTGTTTCCATTTCCTTAGGTCCTCTTTTATTTCTTGAAGCAAAACTTTTGTAGTTTTTCTTTGTAGAGATCCTTTGCATTCTTAGTCAAACTGAGTCCTAGATATTTGATTTTCTGTGTCAAAATTGTGAATGGGATTGTTTCTTTAACATCCCTTTCTTCTCTTTCTATTATTTGCATATAGGAAAGCCATTGACTTTTTGAGCATTGATTTTATACCCTGCAACTCTACTATAGAAATCTATTAATTCTAGGAGCTTTTTGTTAGCGAATTTAGGGTCCTCTAGATATATCATGTCATCTACAAATAGTGACAGCTTGACTTCTTCCTTTCCTATCTGTCAGGGCATGCCGCGGGGTCCCGACAGTGTCGGGAAGCTGGCGGGGAATGGATGAAGACTCAGGAATCGATGCAGTTTTAAAAAGGGCTTTACTATCACAGGATCCAATATACAATCCAAGAGCAGGGAAAACCTCCAGACTCTGGGTTCCCAGCTAGGCCCCAGCAAGGTGTAGGCCAAGATGGCTGCCACCACCTGTTGAGGCCCAACAGAGAATGGAAAGGGCGGAGAAGCAAAACACCAAGGGAAGCCGAAATGGCAAAAGGGGGGACAAAGAGAGTGATTCTTTCTTCTTACAGCTTATTTTATAGCTAGGAATCCCCCCCAAATTCCCCAGCCCAGCCCATTCTGGGCTGGGCTATCTAGAGATGAAAACAGGAAAATAGCTCTATAGAATATAGCAACTTCAGGAGACCATCTGGTTGTTTACAAGGACCCAGAGCTAATTCAAAGCCTCCTAGCAGAGCTGGGAGAAGCTATAAGCTAAATGTAACTTTCCCTGGCAGGGAAGGATCAAATGCCCTCAGGTAATTTCTCCCAGCACCTCACCTAATATCCTAAGCCAAGATCTGCCTGGAATTGCCTTTATAGGGTAGAGAAGGGGGTTTCTGAGATGGCATGTCTCTGTACCAAAGACTAATACTAATGCCAGTTAAATATTTCTCCAAGCCTTCACAAGAGTCTCATCTACTTCACTGTAGTTTTGTATTTTAGTTGCCTTTGAGTTATTAGGGCAGCCATGCTTGCTTGCTTGGAGGCAAACAGCATTTCTCTCTGGTCTAATTACTTAGAGATCCAATGTGACCGGGCAAATATGCTGGTAAGATCTAGCTAGTCCCACGATGCTTGTGGTAGCATGAGAGAATATTTATACCAGCCAGTACAGAATACATGGTCAGATAAGACTGCCACATTCAGAGTATCTCCTTATCTATGAAGTGACCAGCAGGAGGCAATCCAGGGCAGATGCAGAGGCCTAGGCTTTTAGGTGTCCTGCAACACCTATCCAGTTGTTTTTAATTTTTTTTTTCTTACTGATTATGTAAAGCCAAGTACTTCCAGCACTATATCGGAATAGAACTGGTGATAGTGAGCAGCCTTATCTTGTCCCTGATTTTTAGGGGGAAGGTTTTCAGTTTTTCCCCATTGAGAGTGATGCTTACTGCAGGCCTGTAGTCAATATCTTTCACTATACTGAGGAAGGTTCCTTCAATTCCCATTTTACAGAGAGCTTTTATAGTGAATGGATGTTGAATTTTGTCAAAATGCTTTCTCTGCATCTATTGATATGATTATATTGTCTTTATTATGTTGATTGACTTCTGGTGTTGAACCATCCTTGCATTCCCAGATGAATCCTACTTGTTCATGGTGTATAATATTTTCAATGACTCATTCTACTGCCTAACACCCAAATAGGACAATTACACTTGAATAGATGTGGCTAATTACTAGCAGTTTCTATCTTCATCATCTATGCACCAACATCCAACTATGATGAAGAAGAAATTGAAAAATTCTACATGGAACTGTAGAAGTTCTATAAAGAAGACAATACCTTCTACAAGATGATTGTTAGTGATTTTAGTGCTAAGATAGTATCGAGAAGGTCACCAGAAGAATTACACATCGGGACTCATGGCCTAGAATGGAACAAACAGGGTGAAAGATTGTTGAGTTCATCATGTCAACCAAGGCCATTTATGGTAACTCACAATTCCAGAAGGCTAAATATAAACGTTGGACATGGGAGTCTCCCAATGGATAGGCCCACAATTAAATTGACTACATATTCAGTCAGCAGTTTTGCCTGACAGATGTGTCAGTCGTCCCAAAATTCCAGAAGTCCACCATCTCCTTCATGCAAAATTCTACTTCACGGAGCTGGGTGAAAGGAAGGGCTGCAAAGTTTAGGAAGAGAACTCTCAGAAAAAACACCAACTGGAAGCTCTCTGGCACTACGGCAGCAATATGGGAGAAGATTCCTTCACTAACAATATCGAGGAGGAATATGATTGACTGGTTCAGCACCTCTATGATTGTGCTAGGAACACGGAGAGTGAGAAAACCACAAACAGATGCCTGACTTCGGAAACTCTTGAGCTCATTCGCCAATGTGGATTGGCGCAAGCCTCAGGCAATCACAAGTTAACATCTAAGCTTACAAAGAAGTGCAGAGTAGCAATAAAGAAAGACCTTGGAGAAGAAGAGCAGCACTAGTCCATGCGGCAGAAGCTGGAAAAAAGTATTTGCAAATCCTGTCTGTCCTTTTGCCAACTATAAGACCACGATGACTGACCTCAGACGTACTGATGTCACATCTTCCAGAATGGTAATGGAGAAGATTATCCATGACTTCTACTTGAATCTCCACCGTCCACCTGCCCATATACCAAATTCTGCAGGATGGATATGTCATTCCCAACGTTCATCCTTCTGAAACCAACATGCCATTTCATCAATAAAAAAAGCATACAGCACCCAGTCAATACAAGGTTAGACCTGAACACCTGAAGAGTCTGCTGTCAGTACTCATCAATACACTGACTCAGCTCTTCACACGCTACCAATCTGAATGCAACGTTCTGTCCCAATGGAAATACAGCAGGACCATTCTTTTGTACAAGAAGAGTGACATCGACAACATTAGCAACTATGGCCTCATCTACCTATTATCTGTCTTCTACAAGTTATTCACTTGAGTCATCCTGAATAGAATCAGCAGTACACTAGACAAAGGACAACCATGTGAGCAAGCTGGGGTCTGAAAAGGATTCAGCACGATCAACCATATCCACATGGTGATCAAGCTCATTGAGGTTTTGTAAGAGTTCAAGTCCCCCACAGGTTTGTGTGTGTGTGTGTGTGTGTGTGTGTGTGTGTGTGTGATCCTTGCATCTCCGTGGACCCAATCAGCCCCTGGGAAGAGCCAGAATTTCCATCAACGGGAACCGAGGCAAACTGCCTTGGTTTCACCCCGAACCCCTTTGGGCCCTGCGCTTCCGGGAACGTCTGCAACCTCCCCCACAGGTGTGTGCGTGTGATCCTTGCATCTCTGCAGACCCAATCAAAGTCCCCCACAGGTGTGTGTGTGATCCTTGCATCTCCGCGGACCCAATCAGCCCCAGGGAAGAGCTGGAACTTCCATCAATGGGAACCGAGGCAAACTGCCTTGCTTTCACCCCAGATCCCTTGGGCCCTGCACTTCCGGGAATGTCTACAACCTCTCCCACAGGTGTGTGTGTGATCCTTGGTTCTCCGAGGACCCAATCAGCCCCAGGGAAGAGGACAGAATCCTACACCCACATCCCAAAACCGCAACGCGCAGACACGCGATCCTCTTACTATCTATCTTGCATGAGGTACCAGTGAACCTTTGTTCCTACATCTTTGCCACCCACCCAAACTCTGCAAACAGCCTAGACACCTACTAACTGTACTATCTAGTCACCAAAGAACTTATATTTGCAAGCTACAATAGTCATAATGGTAAAGCAATGCAAAATTCCATTAAGCTCTGTGAGTGAAGTCACTAGTCCAGATGAGCCAAGGTTATACCAATGAGTTGTATAACCTCTCTGATAAGGAATTTCGGAAAGAATTGTTAAGGATGCATAAGGAATTCAAAGAAGCAATGGAATGCAAAATCAATAAAATACAAGAGGACATGAGAGAAGAAGTGAGGAAAATGCAAATGGAAATGACAGATACTAAAAATGAGGTAAATTAAATGAAAAACACAGTGGAAGGCCACCATAGCAGAATAATAGCTACTGAAGAAAGAATTAGTGATCTCGAAGACAAGTTCCAAAGATTCTCTACACAACACCAGAAGATGGAAAAAAGACTCACAATTACCGAACAGACAACAAGAGATAATCGGGATGAAGTCAGAAGAAATAACATACGGATCATTGGGGTCCAAGAAGGGCAAGAAGAAAACCCTGAGAAGAAGAAGAAACTGTCAAAGCCATAATTGCTGAGAAGTTCCCAGAACTAAAGAATGCTTGCCTCAAGATCCAGGAGGCCCATAGGATACCAGCTAAAAAGAAACCCCAATAAGAATACTCCAAGACACATCTTAATTAGAATGACAAAAACTATAGATAGAGATAGAATACTGAAAGCAGCAAGATCAAAGAAGGAAATCACATACAAAGGAACATCCCTAAGATTTACAGCAGACTTCTCTGATGAAACACTCTGAGCCCAAAAACAATGGTGGGATATTGTGAAAAGGCTCAATGAACTGCAGGGCTCACCAAGAATTCTGTACCCGGCCAGACTCACATTCAGATATGAAGGAAAGATACACAACTTCATGGATAAGCAACAACTCAGGAACTTCATGGACTCAAAACCAACTTTAAAAGAAAGACTGAAGGGTCTACTGTAATAAGACCAAAACCAAAAGCACAACAAGCACAAACAGAAAGATGGCACAAAATCCGATGACAATAATCTCTCTCACTGTCAATGGTCTAAATGCACCAATTAAGAGACACAGAGTGACAAAATGGATTAAAAAATTTAAGCCAACATTCTGCTATCTACAAGAAACACATCTGAATAATCAGAACAAACACAGACTCAAAGTCAAAGGTTGGAAGACCATTCTCCATGCAAACAACTCCTCCAAAAAAGGCTGGTGTGGCCATATTAGTATCAAATAATATAGACTTCAGGCTGAAAGAGGTTAGAAGGGACAACAAAGGCCATTTCTTATGAATTAAGGGGGTATGTACAACAGGAAGAAATTACACTACTAAACATATATGCACCCAACGAGGGGCCAGCAAAATACATAAAACAACTGCTAAGAGACCTCAAAGAAGACATTAACAGTAGCACAATAATAGTTGGAGACTTCAACACTGCTCTATCAACTATGGATAGATCAAAAAGACTGAAACTCTCCAAGGAAATATTGGTCCTGAAGGAAGAAATGGAAGAAAGAGAGCTAGTGGATATATACAGGGCTTTTCATGCCAAAAAAGCTGAATACACATTTTTCTCTAGTGCACATGGAACATTCTCCAAGATAGACCACATGCTGAGCCACAAAGCATACCTCAATAAAATAAAAAAGATAGAAATTGTGTCAGCTATCTTTTTCAGACCATGATGCACTGAAAATGGAAGTAAACCGTACACAGAAACATGGAATCAAACCAAACACTTGGAAACTGAACAGCTCAATCCTGAACAACAAATGGGTCATAGAAGAAATCAAACAGGAAATCCAAAGATTTGTGGAAACAAATGAAAATGAAGACACCAACTATAAGAAATTGTGGGGAGAAGGCAAAAGCCGTGTTAAGAGGGAAGTTTATAGCTCTGCAAGCATTCATCAGGAAACAAGAAAGGGCCCACATAAATAACCTGACTACAGAGCTGAAGACATTAGAAAAATACCAACAAAAAGGAGCCCAACCCAGGCAGAAAAAAGGAAATAATAAGACTTAGAGAGGAAATCAATGAGTTGGAAACAAAAAAAAAAATTAAAAAAGATTAATGAAACCAAGAGCTGGTTTTTTGAAAAAATAAACAAGATTGACAAACCATTGGCAAGACTTGTAAGGACAGGGAAAGAGAGAACCCAAATAAACAGAATCAGAAATAAAAATGGTGACATCACAACAGAAACCACAGAAATCCAAAAGACCATCAGCCATTACTTTGAGAGCCTGTATGCCGTGAATCATGAGAATCTAGAAGAAATGGATAAATTCCTGAAGTCCTATAACCTCCCACGGCTGAAACAAGAAGACCTGCAATACCTGAATAAGCCTATCACCATCGAGGAAATTGAAAAAGTAATTAAAAGTCTGCCCAAACACAAAAGCCCTGGTCCAGATGGATTCACTAGTGAACTCTACCAAACCTTTAAGGAGGACCTACTGCCAGTCCTTTTCAAGCTCTTCCAGGAAATAGAAGAAACGGAAACACTCCCAAACAGCTTCTACGAGGCACATATCACCCTGATACCCAAAGCAGGGAGAGACAACACAAAAGAAAGAAAACTACAGACCAATATCCCTGATGAACACGGATGCTAAGATCTTCAACAAAATACTAGCAAACAGAATCCAAAGACACATCAAGAAGATTATACATCATGACCAAGTAGGATTCATCCCAGGAATGCAAGGATGGTTCAACATTTGCAAGGTAATCAACATAATCCATCATATCAATAAGAGAAAAAAATAAAAAACCATATGATCCTATCAATAAATGCAGAGAAAGCATTTGACAAGATCCAGCACCCGTTCATTATTAAAACCCTCCAGAAAATGGGAATTGAAGGGACTTTCCTCAAGATAGTTACAGCCATCTACCAAAAGCCCACAGCGAGCACCATTCTAAATGGGGAAAAATTGAAAGCCTTCCCCCTGAGATCAGGGTCAAGACAAGGTTGCCCACTCTCACCTCTTTTATTCAATATAGTACTGGAAGTACTTGCCATAGCAATCAGAGAAGAAAAAGGACATCAAGGGCATCCAGATAGGCAAGGAAGAGGTCAAGCTATCATTATTTGCAGATGACATGATAGTATACCTAGAGAACCCTAAACTCTCTACCAAAAAACTCCTAGAAACAATAGACACATATAGTAGAGTGGCAGGATACAAAATCAACACCCAAAAGAAGGTGGCTTTCCTATATACGGATAACGGAAGAGCAGAAAGGGATATTCAGGAAACGATTCCATTCACAATTGTGCCACAGAAAATCAAATACCTAGGAATCAACTTAACCAAGTGTGTAAAGGACCTGTACAAAGAAAAACAACAAGACACTGCTCCAAGAGATAAAAGAGGACACAAGGAAATGGAAACATATTCCCTGCTCATGGATGGGGAGAATCAACATTGTCAAAATGGTAATACTCCCTAGAGCTCTGTACAGATTCAATGCAGTCCCTATAAGGATACCCATGACATTCTTCAAAGAAATTGACCAAATGCTCCTGAAATTTGTATGGAACAATAAACCCCCCAAGGATAGCTAAAGCAATCCTCAGGAAAAAAGAAGATGGGAGGCATCACCTTTCCCAACTTCAAACTGTACTACAAGGCAGTAGTAATTAAAACAGCATGGTATTGGAATTAAAACAGACCTGTGGACCTATGGAATAGAATTGAGTATCCTGACACCCAACCTCAAACACATGATACTTTAATCTTTGATAAAGGTGCAAAGAGTCCAAAATGGAGTAAGGAAAGCCTCTTCAACAAGTGGTGTTGGGAAAACTGGGCAGCGACATGTAAAAAAATGAATTTGGAACCTGTGTCTAACACCATGCACAAAAATCGGATCAAAATGTATTAAAGATCTCAATATCAGACTTGAATCCATAAAGTACATTGAAGAAAATATAGGAAAAACCCTCCACGACATTGAAGCTAAAGGCATCTTCAAAGGTGAAACATCACTAACAAAGCAACTAGAAGAAAAGATAAACATATGGGGCTACATGAAACTAAAAAGCTTCTGCACCTCAAAAAGAAACTGTGACTAAGATACAAAAGTCAATCCACAGAATGGGAAAGAATATTCACCCAATACCCATCTGATAAGGGGTTAATATCCAGGATATAACAGGCACTGGTAGAACTTTACAAGAAGAAAAAACAACCCCGTCAAAAAATGGGGAGAAGAAATGTACAGAAACTTCAGCAAGGAAGAAATTCGAATGGCCAAAAAACATATGAAAAAATGCTCATCATCACTAATCATCAGAGAGATGCAAATCAAAACAACAATGAGATATCATTTTACACCACAGAGTCTGGCACATATTCAAAAGAGCAAGAACAACAAGTGCTGGCGTGGATGTGGGGAAAATGGGACACTCATCCATTGTTGGTGGGAATGCCAGCTGGTACAGCCTTTCTGGAAAACAATATGGACATTCCTCCAAAGACTAGAAATCAAACTCCCATTTGACCCAGCCATACCACTTCTGGGAATCTACTCTGGGAAGCCAAAAATATGCAGCAGAAACACCATCCCTACTTTTATGTTCATAGCAGCATTATTCACAATAGCCAGAATCTGGAAGCAACCAGAGTGCCCGAAAATCGATGACTGGATAAAGAAGCTTTGGTACATCTACACAATGGAATACTATGCAGCTGTTAGGAAAAATGAAGTTATAAAATTTTGCCTATAAATGGATGGACATGGAGAAGATTATGTTGAGTGAAATTAACCAGAAGGAGAGAGAGACAGATACAGAATGACTGCATTTATTTGCATGACATAAATATATATGTACATATTATGATACCAATATCCAAGGCCAAGTGAAACATGTATCAGGAGGTCTTGTCAAAGGTGGAAATTATCACAAACGTGTGGGAGTCAGAGGCTAGGTAAGACAGAAAATGGAACAGTGTGCTAACAATTGTCGAGGGTATTAATACCAACCTAGAACTGAGCATTAAATAGAGGCAAAAAGATACACATGACAACCCTTTAATGTATGTTCTGTAATCCATAGTCTGGAAGGGAAGGAAAAGAGAAAGAGAGAGAAAGGGAAAGAAATAAAGAACCTGCCATGGAGGCATGCTGGGGAGGGGTAGAGAGAACCTGGGACGATGGTGGTGGGAGATGGGCACTGGTGGAGGGATGGGTACTGGAACACTGTATGACTAAAACCCAAATATGAACTTTTTAATTGTATGTCTTTGTAATTGTAATAAAAAACAAAAAAAAATTA
>JAJIBD010000958.1:0-63265 GCA_021461705.1 Cryptotis parvus | reverse complement strand
ACATGGGTTTGATGGAAAGAAAAAGAAAATATGTGTTTAAGAGAAAAACACATTTTTCCAGAGTGGAAAAAGCTGAAAGAGAAAGACATGTGTTATGGGAGAACCTGGCCTTAAAAACCAGCAAGCAATGAGACAGACAAGCAAGCAAGATATATGTTCAGGAGAGAACATGGGCTTAAAAATCATGACTACGTTCTTTTTCTAAGGAAATAAAAGTGTAAATGTCATTTCAAGTGAGTAAAAAGAGTCAAAATATGTTTTATAAATTTTATTTGATTGAGCCAGGAAAGTAGCTTTAGTGGTAAATTATTTGCTTTGGGAACAATCTCTTGTGATGTATATAAAGATATAGATAAACAGATTGCTATAACTGTTGAAAGCATAAATGCTCATTTAACAAATAGGCTCCAGAAAATTGCCTTTAGCTATTATGACAAATTATCCATACTATATCATGAACAAATGTGGAATTCTAATTCTGAATTTAAAATTCTAAAACTTGTGTATAAAAGAAATTATCAGTATCTATTTTTACATCTTTAGAAATATGGTAAGAACTACAGTATTTCCCTCCACATACATTAGAATGATAAAAGTATCTGGTGGTAGTTTCACTTTCCATAGAAAATGCTACAAAGATTCAACAGTATCCTGTGTATTTATCTAGGTTTCCCCTGTCCCTTCCATTAAGTGACCATCACTAGATCACTAGATCATTAGACATCCCGTTGTTCATCGATTTCCTCGAGCGGGTGCCAGTAACATTTCCATTTGACCCTGTCACGTACCAGAGTAGCCCAATGGCATCTGGTTGCTTCAGGAATACGAAGAGCCTCAAACCTTAATTCATGGTCTTGGCGAAGAAGTCTGACCATCTTGTAGGTGGGCAGCCACGTGATCTTTTGATCCGACTGGGATCCAGTTGGTAACAGCTCTAGTCCAGCTGTCATCTCCAAATCACATTACATGTCCAGCCCATCTGATTTTTGGTCCCTTGACAAATGAGACAGCGTCCCTGACTCTGGAACAGCTATGGACTTCAGAACTCCGGATTCCTTCTCTCACCTGAGTGAGGCATGATATTCCAAGCATAGTTCTTATGATTCCTCTTTGGGAGACCTGGATAGCTTTCTCATCCTGCTTTCTTAGGGCCCAGGTCTCTGAGGCGTATGTCATATATCAAATCAGGAGGTGAACTGGATATTGTAATGACCTCAGATAAAGATGAAAAGTTGCTGCCATTCGAGATGTCTTCCAGGAGGTCTTTGGCTTGGCAGTGGTTGTGGGGAGGCTGGACAGTCCAGTATTGCTCCCACAGCCAGTTGGCTATGCAACTGGATTAAAAGGTGCCCAGGAATGAATAGATAGCTTGCGTCGAAGTGGAGTGATCCATGAAAAACAGACTGCTGTGTCAGTAGAAAATTTCATTGCAGAATCGCTGCCAGACAAGTGGTTTGACATTGTTTGTGTGATAGCTGAAGATCCTGTCCATGGCATTCATCTAGAAACATTTACAAAGGCAACACCAATACCTTTGGAATTCGTACAGCAGGCTCAAAGTCTAACTCCCCAGGACTAGTCTGAGGTGGTCAGGCCTTTTGGTGACAGTGGGCGAAGTCCTGGAAAAAAAGTTTGGTGAACATCAGCCGGACAGACTGGCAAGTGACCATTAACTTATAAAAAAGTATGCTCTGAAAATTCTTTCTTACTCTCCTTGAGAAACGAATTCTATACCTTATTTCTCTTTTGCTGAGGAGTTGAAACCTAAAAGAGGGCACACATCAAAAACAGCACTAGAACCCATCAGGTATGACCTTTCATACTCCTTAAACAACCACATTCTAAGAAAAAATAGACTTATTATCTGTAAATAAGCGTTCTAAATATTAATGCATATTTATAAGGAAAATTATAATGTTTAAAGCTGTGAGGTTCAGAAACTGATCTTGAAAGGTCATTAATTATAATTTATTCTATAACATTTAAAGTGATTTAATTGGTTATCATGTAATTTAAACAATGACTCATGAGCAATTAAAAAGAAATTCCAAATGACCAAGAAATTTCTAGTCAATTAATTTCTCCTAAGCTTAAATTGTAATCACAGACCAGAAGATCAGAATAAACTAAATAAAGATTCAAATAAATTTTATCTCCCACACAAATTCATGATGAACTCCTATACTTAAAGATAAAAATATATATTCTGGGTCTTAATGTCCAAGATCAACTGAAAAAAATCACCTGATCCAAAAAGGCAGCTATATGTAAATTTTAAATATAAATTGAAAATGTTTCTATATTTTCTTTGACATACTTTTATGGATTCAGATCTAATATTGTGATATTTAATCCATTTCTGATTTTTGTACATGATGTTAGTCATCCTTCCAAAATAATATTTTTACATGTAGCTGTCCAGTTTTTCCAGCACCACTTGTTGAAGTTGCTGTGCTTGGTCCATTTGGTACTTTTTGCTCCTTAATCGAAGATTAAATGATCATGTATTTGAGGCTGGGTGTCAGGATACTCAACTCTATTCCATAGGTCTGTTTTTATTCCAATACCACCATGTTTTAATTACTACTGCTTTGTAGTACAGTTTCTAGTTGGGAATGGTGGTGCCTCCCATCTTCTTTTTCCCAAGGATTGCTTTAGCTATCCATGGGCATTTATTGTTCCATACAAATTTCAGGAGTGTTTGTTCAATTTCTTTGAAAAATGTCATTTGTATTCTTATATGGACCACATGAATCTTTATAAAGTACTAGGAAGTATTACCAGTATGACAACTTTGATTCTCCAGATCCGTGAGCAGGGAATATGTTTCCATTTCCTTGTGTCCTTTTTTATTTCTTGAAGCAGGGTTTTATAGTTTTCTTTGTACAGGTCCTTTATACTCTTAATTAAGGTGATTCCTAGGTATTTGATTTTCTGTGGCAAAATTGTGAATGGGATCGTTTTCTTAATATCCCTTTCTTTCATTATTTGTACATAGGAAAACCACTGACTTTTGTTTTTTTTTTAAATTTTTATTATACCACCGTGAGATATACAATTACAAAGATGTTCATAATTGAGTCTTAGTATACATTGTTCCAGCACCCATCCCTTTACCAGTGTCCCATTCCTACCACCAATGTCCCCACATTCCCTCTCTCCCAGCTTTATAGCAGGCATTTTTACATTCCATCCCAGTCTCTCTCTCTAATTTATTTTAAAATTTTTATTATACCATGTGAGATATAGAATTACAAGGATGTTCATAATTGGGTCTCTACAATACAGTGTTCCAGAACCCATCCCTCTACCAGTGCTAATTCCCACCACTGAATTCACACACACACAAACCAGAAACCTGCCTGCCCCTATTGCAGGCACATTTAACTTCTCTATCTCTTTGTCTATGCCCCAGTATTTCTCAATATCTCTTCTATTACAATTTGTGGCTTGTCCTACAAATACTAATATTGTATGATGTCTCTATCTGATTATTTAACAGTGAGTTCTAGTGTGACATCCTAATTTCCTCATTCCCCATAACCTCCCAGTTTGATGCAAATAGAATGATCGTTGAAGAGTACAAATGAGAAAGATATGGAAAGGACATGGTGCTAAAATACATTTAGTCTAAGATTAACGTGTGGCCCCAGAGTGGCCACTAGCCTGTGTAGCTGTGGATCTGGAGTCTATCTTGCGGTGGTTGTCTGTGGTGGCTGGAGCTCAGGGTCACATGCCGACTGAGCCCGGAGGCTGGGGAATGGGTGAAGGCCCCTAGTCCTTGCTCCAAGTCCAACAGGTGTGGGCACCTGCACACTGAGCAGGCCCTAGGAGCTATGTAGGACATGACCAGGCACTGGCCAAGCCTTTTACTTTTCCCCCCAGGAACTCCATAGGGTGCTCACCATGAGGCCGAGCTGCACAGCCGTGGATCTGCCACTGACTTTTGGATATTGATTTTGTACCCTGCCACTCTACTATAGGAATCTATTGTTTCTAGGAGCTTTATGCTAGAAGTGTAGGGTTTTCCAGGTACAATACATGTCATCTGCAAATAGTGATGGGAAATAGTGATGGCTCGACTTCTTCCTTGCCTATCTGGATGCCCTTAATGACCTTTTCTTCTCTGGTGCTATGGCAAGTACTTCTAGTATTATATTGAATAGAAATGGTTAGATGGGGCAACCTTATCTTACCCCGATCTTAGGGGAAGGCTTTCAGTTTTTCTGTATTGAGAATGATACTCACTCTGGATTTTTGGTAGCTGGCTTTAACTATATTGAGGAAGGTTCATTCAATTCCCATTTTATTGAGGGTTTTTATCATGAATGGGTGTTGGATCTTGTCAAATGCTTTCTCTGCATCTATCGAATAGGATCATGTTGTTTTTATTTTTTCTCTTAATTAAATGATGTATTATGTTGATCGACTTGTGAATGTTGAACCATTCTAGCATTCCCAGAATAAATCCTACTTGTTCATGATGTATGATCTTTTTGATGAGTCTTTGAATTATGTTTGCTAGTATTTTGTTGAAGATCTTAGCATCTATGTTCATCAGGAAGATAGGTTTGTAGTTTTCTTTGTGTTGTCTCTACCTGCTTTGGGTATCAGGGTAATATGTACCTCATAGAAACTATTTGGGAGTTTTTCTATTTCTTCTATTTCCTGGAAGAGGCTGAAAAGGACTGGCAACAGTTCCTCAAAGGTTTGGAAGCATTCACTAGAGGAAAACCCTTCCACAACATTGAAGCTAAAGACATCTTCAAAGATAAAACACCACTAACAAAGCAACTAGAATGAAAGATAAACATATAGGACTACATGAAATTAAAAATCGTCTTCACCTCAAAAGAAACAGTGGCCAAAGAGAATCCACATAATGGGAAAGAATATTCACCCTGTACCCATCTGATAAGGGGTTAATATCCAGGATATATCTGGCAGTGGTAGAACTTTACAAGAAGAAAACAGCCAACCCCATTAAAAAAAAATGAGGAGAAGTAATGAACAGAAATTTCGACAAGAAATTCAAATGACCAAAAGACATGAAATGCTCATCATTAATCAACAGGAAAATGCGAATCAAAACAACAATGAGATATCATCTCACACGCACATATCCAAAAGAGCAAGAACAACAAATACTGGTGTGGATGCGTGGAAAAGGGAACTCTCATCCATTGTTCTGGTACAGCCTTTTTGGAAAATATGGACATTCCTCCAAAGACTAAAAATTGAGGGGAGAGAGCAATAATCAAGCAGGTAGGGCATTTGTCTTGCACTCGGCTGGCCCGGGTTCAATCCCCAGCATCCCATATGGTCCTCCGAGCACTGCCAGGAGTAATTCCTGAGTGCAGAGCCAGGAGAAACCCCTGAGCATTGCCGGGTGTGACCCAAAAAAGCAAACAAAAAAAAAGACTAGAAATTGAGCTCCCATCTGACCCAGCCATACCACTCCTGGGTATATACCCTGGGAAGCCAAAAACAAACACATAACGGCATTTCTACTTAGTTTTATTGGGCCCCAGAATATATTCTAGAATTGGTACTGCTAGGTCATATCAGAACTCAAATTCAAGTTTGTTTATTAAGCTCAAATATTTTTTGAAACTAAGCAGTCTTTCCAGACTAATATTCTCACCAAAAATGAATAAGTGTCCCTTTCTGTCATATCCACGCCAGCACTGGTTGTTATTATTTTTGATGTGTGTCAATCTCTGTGGTGTGAAAAGATATCTCATTGCTTTCATTTTCGTCTTCCTGATGATTTGTAATTTAGAACATTTTTCCCCTGTGTCTTTGGCCATTTGTATTTCTTCTTAGAGGAAGTTTCTTTGAATATATAATCACTGTTTATTGTTGCAGTTGGATTTTTTTCTTGTAAAGTTCAGCACCTGGCAAGCTACCCATATCATATTCACTATGCCAAAAACAGTAACAATAATAGACCTCATTCGCATGACCTGAACAAAATGTTTGAGGCTCTGAGTGTTCCTGGAGCAAGCAGATGCCTTTGGGCTACACTCACGATGTGACAGATACAAATGGAGACGTTATTGGTGCCTGCTTGAGCAAATGCATGAACAAAGGGAAGACAAGTGATACAAGTGTAAAGTTCTACCAGGTAATATCTTGGATGTTATCTTTTTTATCATATGAATATAAGGTAAATAATTTTTCCTAATCTGTGGGATGTCTTTCTACCTTAGTTTGCTAGAAGTACAGATATATTTAATTTAATGTAGTTCCATCTGTGTACCTTTGCTACCACTTGCTTGGTCAGTAGTGTTTCCTCTTTGAAGATGTCTTTAGCTTCAATGTCATGGAGGGACCTGCTTACATTTTCTCCCATGTACCTTATGGTTTTGGGTCTGATATTTAAGTCTTTTTTATATTTAAGTCTTTAATCCATTTTGATCTAAGTTTCATGACTCACATTAGAAAGAGGTCTAATTTTTTCTTTTTCTTTCTTTTTTCTTTTTGTTTGCATCTAGCTGCCCAGTTTTCTCAGCACCACTTCTTGAAGACTATTTCCTTGCTGCACTTTATATATCTTGTATCTTTATTAAAGATTAATTTATCTATCTATCTGTCTATCTATCTATCTATCTATCTATCTATATGTATATATATATGTATATATATATATATATATATATATATATATATCACTGTCACCGTATCACTGTCTTCCCAGTCATCATCGATTTGCTTGAGTGGGCCTCAGTAACAACTCTAATCTCTATAAGTCCTGTCTCATGCTAGTGGAGCCCAAGGGCATCTGCTTGCTCCAGGAACATAAAGAGCCTCAATCCATTCCATCAGATCATGGGAATGAGGTCTATAATTGTTACTGGTATTTGGCATATCAAATACAACACGGGTAGCTTGCCAGGCTCTGCCATGTGGGTAGCATACTCTAGTAGTCATCTCTAAATCCAGCATTTATTGAAGTGGCCTCGCGAGCTGGGCTGTGATAGGCTGGTCTGCTGGGTGGAGTTCTGACGAGGGGGAAGTCCGGATGTGGAAAACGGAGGCCCTCATGGAATGGGGGATCGTCTGGCTTGTTGCAAGGCTCTGCTGGGGTGATGGGCCAGAGTTAGAACCCGCCATCCCCTCCTGGGCGCCCTGTGAGTAGCTGGGCAAAGGGAGAGCAAGTAGCAGCTCTGCCCCATGTCTGTGAGTCTCTAGATCAGCATACTTGAGCCGGATTTAAAAAAAGATTGCAGCAGGGTGGATCTGGATGAGCCGGGCTGTGATAGGCTGGTCTGCTGGGTGATGTTCTGATGAGGGGGAAGTTCGGATGTGGAAAACAGTTGCTAAATGAATCGTGCATGGATGAGGCATCCGGCGCTGAGAATTAAAGACATATATATATATATATATATATATATATATATATATATATGTATATAGAAGACATATATATATGTATATATATGGACTATATCAGGATATCCAACTCTATTTCATTGGTCTGAGGTCTGTCTATTACAATACCATGTAGCTTTTATTACTACCATTTTGTAGTACAGTTTGTAGTTTTGGAATGTTTCCTCTTTTCCCAACTATTCATTTATATATATGTGGGGTTTATTGTCCCTTATTAATTTCAGGAGTGTTTTATCTTCTTCTTTAAAAATGTGATGTTTATCCTCTGACATTTATAGGGACTGTACTGAATTTGTATAAAGCTATAGAGACTATTAAATTGACAATGTTAATCCTCACATTCCATGAGCAGCACTGTTTCCATTTTCTAGTGTTATATTTTATTTCTTGAAATAACATTTTTTAGTGTTCTTTGTATAGGTCATTCACCTCTATAGTTAAGCTGAGTCTGATGTACTTGAGTGTCTGATTCACAATCGTGAAAGGAATTTTTTAATACTTTTTCTTTTTATTTCATTATTATGTATAAGAAAGCTTGGACATTTGAGTATTGATTTTGTAACCTGTCACTTTACTACACAGATCTATTATTTCTGGGAGTTTTATAGTATTGTTTAGGATTTTCTACATACAGCATCATGTCATCTGCAAATAGTGAGACCTCGAATTCCTCCTTTCCTATCTGGATGCTTTTCATATCTTTTTCTTCCCTAATTGCTATGGCAAATACTTCCAGTACAATATTGAAAAGAAGTGGAGAGGGTGGAAAACAGTGTCTTGTGCCTTAGTGAGAGCAGGCTTCTAGTTTCTCCCCCATTAAGGATAAAATTGCTGAAAATTAGTGGTAGACAGCTTTGACTATATTTAACTCATTTTTTGAGAGCTTAATCATGAATGGGTGCTGGATCTTGAAAAATGCTTTCTATGCGTCTATTGATATTATATGGATTTTATTTTTCCTTTTATTTGACTTGATAATGTTAAACCACTGTTCCACCCCCAGGATGAATGGTACATGGTCATGATATATGAACACTTTGATGAGTTGTTGAATTCTATTTGCCAGGTTTTTGTTGAGGACCTTTGCATCTATGTTCATCAGTGAAATCAGCCCGTGATTCTCTTTTTTTGTGAGATCTCTGTCTACTAAAATCTTTGCCTCAGAGGAACTGTTTGGGTGTGCTTCTATTTCTTCAATTACCTGTAAATGTCTGAAAGAGATTGGCATTAGATCAGTTTTAAAGGTTTGAAAGAATTGAACCATTCCAGGCCTAGGCTTTTGTTTTGGAGAAGACTTTTGATTACCATTTCAATGTCATGATAGTTATAGATCTGCTCAGGTATTATGAATCTTCTTGATCAGCCTTGAGAGGTCATAGGAATCCCGGAATTTTTTCAATTTCTTCTTCTTCTTCCATGGCACATAGATTCTCAAAGTAATCTGTGATGAATCACTTGAATCACTTGAATCGCAGTTATTCATGATTTGCTCCAGCGGGCGCCAGTAACATTTCCATTGGACCCTATCACGTGCCAATGTAGCCCAATGGCATTTGGTTGATTCAGGAATATGAAGAGCCTCAAACCATTCCTTCAGGGTCTTTACAAGGAAGTCTGACCATCTTGTAGGTGGGTGGCCACGTGATCTTTTGACATCCCGTGGGATCCAGTCGGTAATGGCTCTAGTCCAGCGGTTGTCTCCAAATTGCATTACATGTCCAGCCCATCTGATTTTCGATTCCTTTGGCAAACGAGACAGCATCCCTGATTCTGGAATAGCAACAGAGGTCAGAACTCCGGATTTCTTCTCTCACTTGAGTGAGGCGTGATATTCCAAGCATAGCTCTTTCAATTCCTCTCTGGGAGACCCGAATAGCATTCTCATCCTGCTTTCATAGGGCCCAGGTCTCTGAGGTGTATGTTAATGCAGGGAGAACGGTGGAGTCAAAAAGATGTACCTGGAGCCGGAGGTTCTTTGTCCCTTTAGCTATTTCTTCGATGCCTTTGAAGGCATTCATCCCGCTCTCTTCCTCCTGCGCAGCTCAGGTTTTAGGTAGTTCATCATGTTGATTTCTCGACCTAGGTACACATAACTGCTGCATTCAGAGATGTTTGTTCCATTGAGAGTGAATGGGGCCTCTGGAACTAGTTCATTCTTCATGAACATAGTTTTCTTTAGATTCAGCTGTAGACCTATCTTTCCACATTCTCGGTCAAAGTCAGCCATCATTTGTGCTGCTTGGCTAATGTTTGGTGTTATTAGAACAATGTCATCAGCGAAGCGGAGGTGAATCTGTGATGATCTTTTGAATTTTGTGGTTTCTGTTGTGATATCCCCCTCCCCGTTCATTTCTTGATTCAGTTTATTAGGGTTCTCCCTCTCTTTCCCCTCCCTCTGGGAGTCTTGTTAGTGGTTTATTATATGGTTTGTTTTTTCAAAGAAAAAGTTCTCACTTTCATTGATCTTCGGATTTTTTTTTTGAAATTTGAGCATATTCATTTCTGCTCTAATTATTTCCTTCTTCCTTCCTAGTTTGAGCTATTTTCATTGGTCATTTTCAAGACCTTAAGTTGTTAAGTCAAGTTACTTGTGTGGCCCCTTTATTACTTTCTGTTGAGGCAATTTTTTAAACTGTGCACTATAATTCATAAACCCAAGTAAACTTTTTCACTGACTTATCAAATATCTCCTTATTACACAAGATGAGACATTTTCTCATTGGTAACTTATTCTCCGTCTCAGTACTATTTTTTTTTTATTTTTGGGTCACACCCAGCTATGCTCAGTGGTTACTCCTGGCAGTGCTCAGGGGATCATATGGGATGCCGGGGATCGAACCCGGGTTGGCTGCATGCAAGGCAAACACCCTCCCTGCTGGTGGCTCTGGCCCCTCAGTACTTTTTTTAAGGAAAAGAATGATGCTGTATCATGATAGTATTTGTTAGTGAATATTAAGTAGGATAAATATGACTAGTTATTATATTAGAAAAAATGTGACTTACTTAGAAATGATTAATTTTATTTATACAGTAAAAATATAACTTCAAATAAATTGCAAATATGTGGATACAAGTATTTTCACAAAGCTAGTAAAATATAATTTGGGAATTTGTTTTTGAGTGATGATATATCTTTATTTACTCTATAAAATAAAAATGCTATTAACTTGACATTGGATTTAACTTAATTTGACTTAGCAGCAACTCAGAAATGTGTTCATTCATATTTGTAAAATTCATCCAAGCAATAAACCAGCCCATATGGCATCCCAAAAGGACCTTGAAATGACAGTGAGACTATAAAGAGGACAGATTAAATTTACATTGTACTTGTTTGCACAGTTTTAGCCTTTGCCAAAATAGAGAATTAATTTAATAAATTTTTAAATTATACTTAGGAAGTGAAAAATGAATTTTAATTTTCAGCACTTGTGTATTATAGATGATTTACATTATAACAGAGATGGATTAAAAAGTTGAATCACAACTTACCACTAAACAACATATATTGTAAGTGTATTTTTTTATATCTCTAAAGTATTCAGCATTCAATTTTTAAAAAGTCTAATTTGATGGAAAATTAATAAGTTTGAATTATTATATACCTCCATATGTACAATTTTAGCTTCTCTAAGCATATGCAGTTGGCAGAACAGATCTTGTACTGCTATTTTTCTTAAGTGAACATTGGCATTCTGTGTAATTCACTAATTCAATCAAATGAACACCTTAACATTAGGCAGAGCACAACCTCCATTCTTTGTTCTCTGACTTCAAATACTTTAATTTTTGTTTTCATTTTTATGCATTTATTTGTAATCTTCTACCTAATCCAAATACTCATTTTTCTCATTATTCTGTTTGTCTCAGCCATTTGACTTGCATATGTATTATACCAAATTTTGTTTTCTCTCAAGACCATGCTGACACCTTTGTTTCCTTAACAAAAAATTTTCATTGTCTGGCTTGAGGACAAAACTAAGTGGTAGAGTACCAAACTCACACACATAGGTTGATGTGTTTGATTTCTGATACTGTTTCACATTGTAGGGTGTGATTTCCTACATGCCAAAACAGTTGTGGCAACTTCAAAAATTACAAAATCACAAAAGTAACCTTGGACTATAAGAACATCAAAAACTCAAAGTACACGGGGCCAGAGCGATAGCACAGCAGGTAGGGCGTTTGTCTTGCACGCAGCCGGCCCATGCCGGCCAGGGTTCAATCCTCGGCATCCCATATGGTCCCCCGAGCACCGCCAGGAGTAATTCCTGAGTGCAGAGCCAGGAGAAACCCCTGAGCATTGCCGGGTGTGACCCAAAAAAGCAAAAAAAAAAATAATAACTCAGAGTACAAACTCATTTCTCATACCATACATCCACCCATTTTTTTCAGTAGTGTCAAAGGAAATAATTATTACTGCATACAACTGATTATGAACAATGTTTTTAAAATTATCCTCATTTCCCTTAGAGTAATATTGAATTCTATTTTTGTCTCTGTACTTTCTCTCTTGATATATGTATGTTTGCATATGTGTATATACACACACATATATATGTATTCACATGTATACACACAGTTATACATGCACCTAAAAAAAACAAGTACTTGGGACCGGAGCGATAGTCCTGCAGGTAGGGTGTTTCCCTTGCACGCAGCCAACCCAGGTTCGATCCCAAGAATCCCATATGGTCCCATGAGCACCGCCAGAAGTAATAGACTTCCTCAGTGTAGAGCCAGGGTAACCCCTGAGCATTGCCAGGTGTGACTCACAAAGCAAAAAAGAAAAAAAAAAGTACTTCTTTTAAAAAGCAGTGAATTCTATTCAGGCCCTAGCTACCAGTTTCTATTTCTTCTTTGTAAAATATGGATTTAAGAGAATATCTCTTTTTCTTTATTTCTCAATGTCAAATATTACTTTTCACCCCTCATTTTCTCAATTCCTTTCCAGTACTTGACACTTCTCACTTCTTTGACACTCAATCTTCTTGAGATTTTTCTATAAAGTCACTAATTATATCTTGTAAATATTGCTGCTTCTAAAACTGTCTTTGTTGACTCTCCAGTTTTCACATACATATTCCTTCTAAATTACTTGTTTTGTCCACAGCTAATGACTAGCTGGTTTAAATAATAAGTTTAAACCTGTGATCCCTTTGCCTGGTACAGAATTCCATTGAAAATTAGATGTGTAGCAAGGTTCTACATTTCCCACTGCATAAGTACATGTAGTATATTCCAATATTTTAACAGTTTCTCTACACACTCTTGTCTTATGATAAAAAAAAACTCCTTACACCCCTTTTACACCTCCTACTACCTTGGAAAATTCATATTTGACTTTTCTTGTCATTACAATATTCCTTTGTACACATTGACTTTAGTTTTTGCTATCACTCTGTCTGACTCTTACTATATTATAATATCCTGCTTTCATAATTTGTAAAGTTCTAAAATGAAGACAATTGAAATAATAAAAAATTTAGTGACTCATGCTAATTTTTAAGAGTTACAAAGTTCCTAACAATAGGTGGTGAAAGACAGTAAGCTAGGGATATGTTGGTAATATGGACATTTCACTTCTATTGTGAGAACCAATATAATTAAATAGTATCTTTTGTCTAATTTATTACAAATACAAACTAGAGGTAGAAAAAAAAGTTGAAGTGTATATACACTACAATTGTAAACTTCATAATCTATAAAATAGGCAGTGCCTCCAACCTCCCACTCTGCATATGCCTCGATGATATTTACTACTTAAAAGTATACATAATATGTACTTATTACTGTCTGTCACTGTCTTCCCGTTCATCATTGATTGACTCAAGCGGGCACCAGTAACATCTCCATATGTCCTATCTCATGCTAGTAGAGCCTCAAAACATTTCATCAGGTGGAGGGAATGAGGTCTAAAATTGTTACTTGTATTTGGCATATCAAATGCGACACTGGTAGCTTGCCAAGCTCTTAGCATACTCTTGTACTCATCTCTAAATCCAGCATTTATTGATGAACTGTGCAGCCCGCGAGCTGGGCTGTGATAGGCTGGTCTGCTGGGTGGAGTTCTGACAAAATGGAAGTCCGGGATGTGAAAAATGGAGGCCCTCATGGAGTGGGGGTCATCTGGCTTGTTGCAAGGCTCTGCTGGGGTGGCTGGACTGTACTAGAACCCGCCATCCCTTGTGTGCACCTCGTGAGCGGATGGGCATAGGGAGAGCCAGTAGCAGTTCTGCCCCATGTCTGTGAGTCTCTGGATCAGCATACCTGAACGGATTTAAAAAATAACTGCTGCAGGTTGGATCTCGATGAGCCAGGCTGTGATAGGCTGGTCTGCTGGGTAGAGTTCTGAGGAGAGGGAAGTCCGAGATGTGGATAATGGAGGCCCTCATGGAGTGGGGGTTCGTCTGGCTTGTTGCAAGGCTCTGCTGGGGTGGCTGGTCAGGGCTAGAACCTGCCATCCCTCCTGGGAGCCTCGTGAGCGGCTGGGCACAGGGTGAGCCAGTAGCAGCTCTGCCCCATGTCTGTGAGTCTCTGGAGCAGCATACCTGAGCCAGATATGTACTTATATGAGTACAAACACTTATAGAAGTATATGTACTTATATGTACTTATGAGTATATGTACTTATATGAGTTCAAACCCAATGCATCAAGATCCTTCGTGAGCTCTATTATGGATTCACCACCAGGATCTCACCATTCTACAAAGAAGTGACCATCGATGTCAAAAGAGGGGTTCAGCAGGGTTATACCATCTCAACAAAACTGTTCAGCACCACCCTCGAGAACATCATGAGACAATTAGAATGGGAAGGAATGGGAGTGATGCTAATAACATCGTTCTAATAACACCAAACATTAACCAAGCAGCAGAAAGGCTTGTATAATTGTCAGAGAATGTGGAAAGATAAGTCTACAGCTGAATCTCAACAAAACTATGTTCATGAGAAATGAACTAGTTCCAGAGGCCCCATTTCACTCAAGTGAAAGAAGGAATCTGGAGCTCCCACCTCCTTTGCTTTTCCAGAGTCAGGGATGTTGTATCATTTGCCAAGGCATCAAAGATCAGATGGGCTGGACATCTGATCCCTGCGCAATGGGGAAAGCTGGTTTCTGCTCTGCCAGGTATATCTGTGTCTGTGGCTCAAGCATTCCTGGGCTTGAAATACTCTCCTCTGAAGGGCGGGTCTCTGCAGGGTGGGCCCTTGTAGGCTGGGTTTCTGACAAGCCGGGCTGGAGACTGGCTTAGTCTTTTGGGTGGAGATTGGCTTGGAATATCACACCTCACTCAAGTGAGAGAAGGAATCCGGAGTTCTGACCTCCGTCGCTATTCCAGAATCAGGGATGCTGTCTCATTTGCCAAGGCATCGAAAATCAGATGGGCTGGACATGTAATGTGATTTGGAGACAACTGTTGGACTATAGCCATTACCAACTGGATCCCACGGGATGTCAAAAGACAACGTGGCCGCCGACCTACAAGATGGTCAGACTTCCTTGTCAAGACCCTGAAGGAACGGTTTGAGGCTCTTTATATTCCTGAATCAACCAGATGCCATTGGGCTACATTGGCACGTGATAGGGTCCAATGGAAATGTTACTGGCACCTGCTTGAGCAAATCAATGAATAACAGGATTCAAGTGATTAAGTGAAGAAGTGAACATATACCATATAACACAATGTAACATATGATGTACTTTAAATATTACATATTGATTTTAGTAATAAAGTATATTACATAATACAGATGGTTTATTATATATTATGTATGATATATACAGAGGTTGATATAAATTAAATTATTACATATGATATATATGATCCTGCCCCTCGAGGTGTTGCAGGTGTGGCTGTGGTGGCCGGCTACATCAGCAGGTGGCAGACAGGAGATCAAGGGCTCTGCACCGTGGGCCCTGGGTGGTTGATGGTCTGACATAGAAAAAGACTGGGCCCCCTGGGATGAACACAGAACCATGGCAGAGCCTGGAAAGCTACCTGTGGTGTATTCGAGATGCCAAAAACAGTAACAGTAATGAAGGTCATTCCCAACAAATGGAAGCGTTACTGGTACCCACTTGATCAAATCGATGAACAATAAGAAGACAAATGATACAAGTGATATATGAAGAAGCCAGAGGAATTCTTTTCATTTTTAACATCTGGTTACCTAGCTCGTCAGAACCACCCTAGAAAGAAGCCTATTTCACAAACACAGATGGAACTGCTACCAGCTCTCCCAGTTTCCGTGGTACATCAGTAAATGCAAAAACTTTGAGCATCTACTTCCCAGAGCCTGGCAAGCTACCCATGTAGTACATGATATGTCAAAACCAGTAATAATAAAAGACCTCATGCCCTGACCTGAAAGAATGGTTTGAGGCTTTTCATGTTCCTGGCGTGAGCAGAGGCCCTTGAGCTGTGCTAGCATGTGAACAGGGACAAATGGAGATGTTACTGGTGCCCACTAGAGTAAATTAATAAACAATGGGAAGACAAATGATACAAGTGAAGTGATATTATATATTATACATAATTTATATATCATATTGTATATAACAATATATGATTTATAACATGTTATGCCATATACAGCATATGTAATGTATACACTATATAATGTGTATCATATGTAATAACTTCTGTAATATAACACATTTGGTATATAGATCATTTACTATATTATATATTGTATAATATCATATATACCATATATGATGTAATATATGCAATATATTCTAGAGTGTTGGGGATGCTGCCAGGGTCCCCAACAGTGCCGGGAAGTGAGTTCCCTACTACCTCCGAAGCCAGCTGGGAATGGATGAAGACTCAGGAATCCAATGTAGTTTTAGAAGGCTTTACTTATCACAAGTTCAGGCATACAAATCAGCAATAGGAAAAATCCTGTGCTTAGGATTCCCGGCTAGACCCCAGACACATGTAGGCCAAGATGGCGGCCACCACGTGTAAAGGCCCTGTAGAGAGGAAACAAAGACAAGACTCCCAAGAAGGGTGCAAGCTCACAAAGAGAGAGCCCAAAAAGACAGAGTGAGAGAGAGAGAGAGAGAGAGAGAGAGAGAGAGAGAGAGGAAGCAGGCTGGTTTTATACCCCTGCAACTCAGACCTCCCACTATTATGGGAAGCAGGAAGGGTCAAATGCCCTTAGGTAATTTATCCCAGCACCTCACATAGGCCCTATTATATGCTAATGTTTTGAGCCAAGATCTGCCTGGAAATGCCTTTATAGGGTAGAGAAGGGGGTTTCTGAGATGGCATGTCTCTGTACCAAAGACTAATACTAATGTTAGTTAAATATTTCTACAAGCCTTCACAAGAGTCTCATCTACTTCAAGGTAGTTTTGTATTTTAGTTGTCTTTGAGTTATCAGGGAGCCATGCTTGCTTGATTGGAGGCAAATAGCATTTCTCTCTGGTCTAATTACTTAGAGATCCAACGTGGCCAGTCAAATATGCTGGTAAGTTCTAGCTAGTCCCATGATGATTGTGGTCGCATGAGAGAATATTTATAGCAGCCAGTATAGAATACATGGTCAGATAAACCGCCATATTTAGACTACCCCCCTATCTACAAAGTGACCTGCAGAAGGCAATCAGGGCAGATGCAGAGGCTTTTAGACTTTTAAGTGTCCTGCAACACTAGAGTACCAATAGCATTTATGTAAAATGATATATATAAATATACTATATGTATAACATAATAGAGTATATATAATATTGTGTTTATATTATATACTACTATATAAAATATATATTTAAGGTAGAATATGCAATATGATCTATAATTATATATTATATCCCTTTTTAAAAATTAAGACATCATATATGATTATATGATATGTAGTATATGTATATTGTATAATATAAATGATATATATCATCATGTATGTAATGTATAAAATATGTGTCTAATATATAACAACATAATAATAAACATTGCATGTCATATACACATGATATATACTTCCTATTACTATTCATATTGCAATTCATTATTAAATATTAACCATTTTCAGTATTACTATTTTGAATACATTATTATTTATTATCTTTTTGGATAATAAAATTATTTTCTAATGTCTATAATTTATTTTTCTGATTTATAAAAACTGTGAGTGTGTGTTATAGTAGTTATACCGGGCTGTATTTAAGGTAATAATTCATATATGTGATAAATATATGCATGTGTGATTTATTCCACCATTTTTGGGAAAGTTTCGGTTCACCCTGTGATTAGTATCAAATGTAGTGCTGGAGATTGGGTCTAGTAGCTGGTAAAGCAAAGCCCTGCACTACATCTGCACTCCTCCACTATTCTGAATATAGAAGACAGTTATCCAAAAGACACATACTGCAAGAAAAAGGGGTAATGCTCACTGACATCAGGTCACATCTCCTATTGAAGAGAGAACTAAATCTTACCAAAATATAAACTTATTTGCAAGAAATGTATTTCATTTTGCATGCCTTTTTAAAAGATAAGCTACTTTGAGAAGCAGATATTTTAATTTGGCAGACTTGGAATCAAGATTTAGCCTTGATCCTTGCGTATATTATCAGCTAAATGTTTTGGCGGCCAAAGAATTAGTCAAACCCTCATTTTCATCACTTATAAGTTAAGGGCAAATTTAAAACCAGAGTTATGAAGATTTTATAAATCAAAATTTAATCTTATGACAGTGCCAAATATCTGTGACAGAAAAGTAATCATTATCCATTACATTCATTGTACACATTTCCTACAATACCTTGATAATTAATCTCAGAGTCAGCGACAATCTTGTGCATCAAACAAGTAGCTCTTATAGTTTATATCTAAAAAGGTCTGTCATATAGTTTGAGGTTTGGAGATCCTTAAACTAGCTGCTCAGATAAAGGAAAATGCTAATTTTTTTCCCATTAGTTTTTGCCCTTTCTAACTCTTTTAGGAAATTCAAATGCCAGTGAGCAGGAAAAAAAAATCATAAGAATTACGCAAGTTTAGAAAACTTACTAATTTTGTATTCCATTTGAATTTAAATTAATGCATAATTAATGCGTGCCTAAAAGAAGTATTTTTATACTTAAAGTATTATCTACATAACCTTTTAAAATTTCTGAGACATTAGGCAGTAAGAAAAATCTCAGCCACTTCAGTTTTAATTCTGTTATTTTAAGTTATACTTAAAAATCAAAAAATTTTTTTTCTTTTCCACTGTGCTTTAAGCAATACTTGTCTCCCAGGTACTAAATTAGAATCATGGGCTGAAATAATAGTTCAATGGGCTGGCTGGTTACTTTGTAGGAGACATGGGTTCAAGTTCTCTACTATCACAGAACCATGAATATTCCATAAATACCAGTGAGTGTCACTTACTGTGGCTCACACTGAGCAAATGCCCAGATTAGAATGATATTAGAGGTAGTAGGTATTGTGAATGACCTTTGGTTTGGCATCAGTTTCAAAGTGAGAAATAGTCATTAGCTCATTCTTTAATGGAAATTAAAGACAATGTTAATAGTTAATGTGTTATAAACTTTCAAATTTTTTACTAACCAAATTTGTGAGATAAATTTTGTTTTGCCATCTTCCATTGAGATAATGAAAATTCTCTTAGTATGATAAAAAACCATCTGTTCTAATATCTAATACACAAAAAAGTGAACAATTTTTATCTTTGAACAAGCTTTTTGGTACTAAAACAGTTCATAATTGAATTTTACTACTTTATTCTAATATCGTTTTCATCTGAACTATGCAAATACTATAAGTATAACCAAATAAACAAAAGTATGATCATTTCTTGTGTTATTCATAAATAACAACTTATTCAAATATTTTGAGCACACCTGCAGTACTTAGGGGCTTACTTGTGGCAGACTTAGGGAAACTCGTGCGGTGTCAAAGATAGAACCTAGTTTTGCAGTGTGCAAAGTAAGCACCCTAACCATTCTACTGTCTCTCTAAGCCATGAAGACTTTATTAAGGTATTTAGTTAACACATTCACTATGCAGTAAACTATGTTTGGTGTTTAATAATTATCAACATGTTAATAATTTTGTTTGCTAAATCAACTGACAAAGTTGGGTAAATAAAGGCATGTATAATATCCTTGCCTTTGTCAAGTAAAAGTTGTCAAAACACACCTTTACCTGCATGCAAGGTGTTTAGGTAATAACCTTACACTTAATACTTTTAATAAAACACCTGTCTCTTAGTCTGCAACATTTAAAAGGACACACTGGCTCTACACTATAGAAAATTAAAATTTAAATATATCCTTTCCTTTGTGATAATTCAAATTTTAGTTATTTACCCCTAATGATTACCTTACTATATTCAAACTACACTCTATTACTCAAATTAAAGACTATAATCTCATTCATAACATAAAATGAGGAAAATGAGCACCTATTATCTTGCTTTCCAATCTTTTCCCCAATTTTACTATTTATATCAGTAATTTTATCCTATAATTAAAATCTCAGTTCATTTCCCAGTTCTCCTAAATATATGAAAACCATTAATGATCGTTGTAATTATGTAAGCATTTTCATGGTGCAATGAATAATTGTGCTTCTAGAGATGGATTTGGATCTATGATGTTTTGCATAACTGTTTTTTAATTGGAACTATTTCCTTCATCCAAAAGAAATATGAGTTAGATTTCTTATATTTTATCAAGTGGTAAACTGTTTTGCCTTCTTATATGAATCATAGTTTTTTTAAATTAACTATTTGTTTTCTCTGGAATTATTCAACTTCCTCACCTGGCCAACTATTTTATATCTTTAGTAAGAGAATATACTATTTTTGTTTTATTTTTTAATTCTAATCCAGTGTCATTATGTAAAATACAGAGGCATATTCATAGGAATTCTTACATTCCTGTAACTCTTCCCAGTGAAATGAAGCTAAAGCCTCATTCACACTGGTAATAAGCATGGCTTTTTCATTTTGTCGTCCTCATCTTGATCTTTGTTGTGGAGCTCTCTAATGGCTGGGCTACTCTATTTACTTCTAGAGAATGTTTAGTAGAAATTTGGGAATTACTTGCATATAATCTTTTTTATTCATTTTTTCTGTTAATCCTTGGTACTTTTACAGGGTAAAATAAAATATTCCACCTTGAAAATCATTCTGGCAAAAAAAAAAAAGAAAAAGAAAATCATTCTTACATTGTCATCTAGTTCTTAAAGCAGTTGTGGAATAATTCAATACCATTGTTCTTTAGGTTTTTTTTTTAACCCTTTGAATGCTCTCTTAGTCCCAGGTATTTTCTCAAGAAAACCAGAAATCATGTTTTCATTCTAGAATATGGAAATTTAATGAGTATTCTTAAGTGTGAGTTTTTTTCTGAGTTTTTTTTTACTATTTCTCTCTAAATTTTTCTCAAATATTTTACTATTCTTTTTTCAATGTTCACTTTGTGTTTTGTTTACATATTTCACATTGAATGATACTAGTTTCTAAATTAACATTTCATTCTAGATTGTTCTTTTAAATTTTACCAAGGACACTAGATATTTTGTTTTAACCTTTATATCCAAAATTTCTTCCAGTGTCAATAATGTATTCTTGTTTTCCTTTACTTTGTTTCTTTAACTGTCTAGTGATTCTTATTGGTCAGACATTAGTGAATAAAAAATTGTGCTGGAAAAATGCAGAGGTTGAGGGATTTCTGAGACTCCAGCTGTGATTTTAAGCAGGTCAGACCAGAGGTTTCAAAGGCTTGAGGATATGATTCTTTGGTGACCATAATCTAATGTATATTGAGTACTATCCCTGTAGTACTATATCCTAGCCCCTGAAGTGTTTCTTTTTTAAGTTTTTAAAAGATTCATCATGAGATAGACCATTACAAAGCTGTTCATGATTGGATTTCAGTCGTTCCAACACACATCCCTCTACCAGAAAACATTTCCTAGCACCAGCAATGTCCCCAGTTTCCCTTTCCCCACCCCCAACCTGCCTCTATCTTGGGCACTTTACTTTCTCTCTCCCTTTTGTGCAAAGTGTCTTGCAATACAGACACTCAGAGTATCATGTATATACCTTTACCTACTTTCAGCACTCAGTTCTACTCCAGCAGAGCTCATTTCTTATCCAGAGTGGTCATTTTCAATTATCTGTGTCACAGTGGTCCCCTCTCTCTAACTGCCTTCTCCCCCTAGCACTCAAGGCAGAATTAAAACAGTGGACTCTGAAATTTTATATTAACTTGTTTCTTCACTCACAAGAGCTCCTGAATTGAGTGTTGCATGCACGAAACAATCAACTTGATCTAAGAATGTGCAGGCACTGAGACAGGAAGATATAGGTATGATGATCTTAGGAATTTACTCCAATATTGTTAACGACATTTTAATTTAGTTTTAATAGTCAGCTACTATTTTTAAATTAACATCCCATTTTATAGGAAAACTTTTGAGCAAAGTATAATTGGACTCACATAATTATATTTTATTTATATTGAATATTTTATTATACAACCATGAAGAATGCCAAAAGAGAGAAAGACACAAAAGGAGGCCTGTCTTCAAAAACTTTTGAGCTCATTCGCCAACGTGGCAAGGCGTGAGCCTCAGGCAACCAAAGGCTTACATCCAAGCTTGCAAAGCAGTGCAGAGAAGCAATAAAGGAAGACCTCAAAGAGAGAGAAGAACAGAAATACTGGAAGATGTAGCAGAAGCTGGGAAAAGCATTTGCAATGCCTGCCTGTCATTCACCAACTATAAGACCAAGATGACTGCCCTCCGACGCACTGATGGATCTATCACATCATCCAGAAAGGCAATGGAGAAAACTATCCATGACTTCTATTCAGATCTCTTTGATAGACACTTCTACCTGCCCACATAACAAATTCTGTGGGATGGATATGTCGTTCCCAATGTTCTCCCTTCTGAAATCCAACATGCTATTTTGTCGGTAAAGAAAGGAACATCACCAGGCACAGACAAAGTCAGACCCGAACACCTGAAGAATCTGCCATCAGTACTCATCAATACACTGGCTCGGCTCTTCACATGCTACCTGTGTGAATGCAAGGTGCCCTCCCAATGGAAAATCAGAAGGACAATTCTATTGTTCAAGAAGGAAGACATTAAAGACATTGGCAACTATCGCCCCATCTACCAGTTGTCCATCATCTACAAACTGTTCACTTGAGTCATCCTGAACAGGATTGGCAGAACATTAGATGAAGGACAACCATGCAAGCAAGCTGGATTCCGAAAAGGATTCAGCACAATCGACCATATCCACACGGTTACCAGCTCATTGAGGTTTGTAAGGAGTTCAAGATGCCTCTCTGTCTCACGTTCATTGATTTAAAAGAAAGCCTTTGATTCTGTTGAGACTGAAGTGGTTATCGAAGCCCTAGCCAAACAGGGTGTTCAAACCCAATACATCAAGATCCTTCATGAGCTGTATTACAGATTCACCACCAGGATCTCACCATTCTACAGGGAAGTGATCATTGATGACAAAAGAGGGGTTCGACAGGGTGATACCATTTCACCAAAACTCTTCAACGCCACCTGCAAGAACATGATGCAGCAATTAGAATGGGAAGGAATGGGAGTGAAGATAGATGGTCGGCAACTATATCACCTCCACTTCGCTGATGACATCGTTCTAATAACACCAAACATTAGCCAAGTGGCACAAATGCTGGCTGACTTCGACCAAGAATGTGGAAAGATAGGTCTACAGCTGAATCTCAACAAAATAATGTTCATCAAAAATGAACTAGTTCCAGAAGCACCATTCACTCTCAATGGAACAAACATTTCTGAATGCAGCAGTTATATGTACCTAGGTCGAGAAGTCAACATTGATGAACAACCTAAAACCTGAGCTGCGCAGGTGTAAGAGAGCAGCACGAAATGCCTTCAAAGCATCAAAGAAATAGCAAAAAAAGACAAAGAACCTCCATCTCTGGGCACATCTCTTTGACTCCACAGTTCTCCCTGCATTAACATATGCCTCAGAGACCCTATGAAAGCAGGATGAGAACACTATTCGGGTCTCCCAAAGAGGAATTGAAAGAGCTATGCTTGGAATATCACGCCTCACTCAAGTGAGAGAAGAAATCCGGAGTTCCAATCTCCTTTGCCATTCCAGAGTCAGGGATGCTGTCTTGTTAGTCAAGGCATTGAAAATCAGATGGGCTGGACATGTAATGTGATTTGGAGATGACCGCTGGACTAGAGCCGTTACCGACTGGATCCCATATCATGTCAAAAGATCACGTGGCAGCCAAACTTCAAGATGGTCAGACTTCTTTGTCAAGACCACGAAAGAACGGTTTGAGGCTCTTCATATTCCTGAAGCAACCAGATGCCATTGGGCTACACTGGCAAGTGATAGGGTCAACTAGAAATGTTACTTGCGCCTGCTCGAGGAAATCGATGAACAATGGGATGTCTAGTGATCTAGTGATGACCGTGACATACACAATTACAAAGATGTTCATAAATTTGGGTTTCGCTACCAAAAGAATCATTCTCAATGAGGAAAAAACTGAAAGCCTTCACACTAAGATTGGGGACAAGGTAAGGTTGCCCACTTCTATTCAACATAGTACTGGAAATACTTGCCATAGCAATCAGAGAAGAAAAGAACATAAAGGGTATCCAGAGGCAAGAAAGAAGTCAAGCTATCACTATTTGCAATGACATGATATTATACCTAGATAACTCTACACTCTCTACCAAAAATACTCTAAGAAACAACAGATACCTATAGTACAGTGGCAGGGTACAAAGTCAATACCCAAGAGTCAATGGTTTTCCTATATACAAATAATGTAAGAGAAGATAGAGGTATAAAAAAAAACAATCCCATTCACAATTGCACCACAGAAAATCAAATGCCTAGGAATCAGTTTGACAAAGAACATAAATAACCTCTACAAAGAGAACTACAAAACATTACTTCAAGAAATAAAAGAGGACACAAGGAAATGGAAACACATTCCCTGCTCATTGATCGGAAAATCAACATTGTCAAAATGGTAATGCTCTCTAGAGCTTTATACAGATTCAATGACATCCCTATAAGGATACCCATGACATTCTTCAAAGAAATGACCAAACTCTCCTGAAATTTGTATGAAATAATAAACCCCCATGGATAGCTAAGCAATCTTTTTGAAAAAGAAAATGAGAGGCATCACCTTTCCCAACTTCAAACTCTACTAAAAAGCAGTAGCAATTAAAACAGCATGGTATTGGAATAAACACAGACATGTGGGCCTTTGGAATAGAATTGAGTATCCTGACAACAAACCTCAAATACACGATCATTTAATCTTCGACAAAGGAGCAAAAAAGTGTGAAATGGAACAAGGAAAGTCTCTTCAACAAGTGGTGCTGGGAAAACTCGGAAGCTACTGTGAAAATGATTTTGGACCTCTGTCTATCACCATGCACAAAAATCAGATCAAAATGGATTAAAGATCTCAATATCAGACCTGAATCCATAATGTATGTATGTCGAAGAAAATATAGGAAAAACCCTCCACGACATTGACTAAAGATACCTTCAAAGATGAAACACCACTAACAAAACAACTAGAAGAAAGAATAAACATATGGGACTACATGAAACTAAAACATTTCTGCACCTCAAAAGAAACAATGACCAAGATACAAAAATAGTCCACACAATGGGAATGAATATTCACCCAATATCCATCTGATAAGGGGTTATATCCAGGATATATTAGGCACTGATAGAACTTTCCAAGAAGAAACAGCCAACCCAAAATGGGTAGAAAAATGAACAGAAACTTTGCAAAAGGAAATTCAAATGGCCAACAGACATTTGAAAAAGAGCTCACCATCACTAGTCATCAGAGAGATGCAAATCAAAACAACAATGAGATATCATCTCACATCACAGAGACTAGCACATATCCTGAAGTGCAAGAACAACAAATGCTGGCGTGGCTGCGGGGGGAAAAGGGGACTCTCATCCATTGTTGGCGGGAATGTCGACTAGTACAGACCTTTTGGAAAACAATATGGACATTCCTCCAAAGACTAGAAATTAAACTCCCATTTGACCCTGCCATACCACTCCTGGGAATATACCCTGGGAAGCCAAAAACACGGAGCAGAAACACCACCCCAACTTTTATGTTCACAGCAGCATTATTCACAATAGCCAGAATATGGAAACAACCAGAGTGCCCGAGAATAGATGACTGGATAAAGAAACTTTGATACATCTACACAATAATACTATGAAGCTGTCAGAAAAAATGAAGTTATGAAATTTGCCTATAAATGGATGGACATGGAGAGGATCATGTTGAGTGAAATTAGTCAGAAGGAGAGAGACAGATAATGAAAGACTGATAATTTATTTGCCTGACATAAATAAATGCTGGATTTAGAGGTGACTGCAAGAGTATGCCACCTGCACGACAGAGATTGGCAAGCTACCTGTGTCGTATTTGATATGCCAAATACCAGTAACAATTATAGATCTCATTCCCATGACTGTAATGGTTTGAGGCTCTTTATGTTCCTGGACCAAGCAGATGCCCTTGGACTCTACTAGCATGAGACAGGACATATGGAGACGTTACTGGTGCCAGCTCGAGCAAATCAATGATGAAGGGGAAACAGTGATACAGTGATCAGAGATGTACATATTATGATACCAATATCCAAGGTCAGGTAAAACATGGATCAGGAGGTCTTGTCAAAGGTGGAAATCATCACAAACGTGTGGGAGTCAGAGGCTAGGTAAGATAGAGAATGGAACAGAGTGCTAACAATTGTCGAAAGTGCTAATACTAACTTAGAACTGAGTAGTAAATACGGGCAAAAAGATACACATGATAACTTCTTAATGTATGAATTGTAATCCACAATGTGGAAGGGAAGGAAAAGAGAAAGAGAGAGAGAAAGAGAACCTGCCATAGAGGCAGGCTAGGGGAGGAGGGAGGGAATCAGTGTGCTGCAACATTTAATTATATTTTCTAAAAATATCTTCTACAGTTTGAAGTAGTCATAAATTAGATATGCATTAGTTTTTTAAGAGCAGTAATAGAAATCTTACAGGGTTGTGAAAATACATAAATATTAAAAACCACAGATTAGATTTGAGTCTTCTTTACCCTATATGAATAAATGACTCTTTCTTAGCTTTCTTAGTATTGCACACAAATTTCTTTTTAATCAATTGCTGTAGGATTTAGTGGTGTGGGGCAAATATTTGTTCATATTCAGTGATTCTATAGATCATTAATTGAAACAGCATTTTTCTTTTTCCCACTGTATGAGTGTTTAGAAGAGGAAACCTTGAGGTCAGGTATGAGCCAAAGACTTTGCTTTCATATGCCTAGAGGTTTATTCACACTAGCAGCCTCAGTAACTCATGTGGTTCAGATCATGTATTTTTTGATTTTTTGGACAACTAGCCATGCTAGGGGACCATTGAGATACCAGGGATTGACCCCAGGTCACCATGTGCAAGGCAAATGCCCTTCCCCCTACACTATTGCTTGCTTCAATTCCACATGTGATTTATTTAAGGCTTCTGGAAGTCAAGGACAATCATGCAAAGAGAAAAATCAGACAAAGTTCATACTACCTTTTCTGGCCTACCTACTAGAATCAGTGTATTTTTGTTGCATTCTATTGATTAAAGCTAGAAGCAATCACTTCCTGATGGGGAATTGCAAGGTTCAGGAAGAGAACACAGGTCTTGATTATTATGCACATTTTCATTTTCTTTTTTGTAAACAACCTTCCTCAATAATCTTCATTCTACAACTTGTAAAATGTATTCACTCTACCCCTAAAGTACTCAATATATCACTATCAAGGCATTTCATTTATGCTTAAGATCACAGATTTTAATTTTTAGACCTGGTATGTGTGCAGGCATGTCAAAGTATTTCTTCTCAGTTCTGACAGCCTATGTCTACATAGGCAGGTTATCTGCACATATAGTCAAAACAGATCAAGCAGTATAGAGGCTTTTGTTTTTGAATTAACAAAAACTTCTGCTACACAGCAGTTTCTTTTTTTTATCATTTTTTAAAATTTTTTATTTTTACAATTACAAAGATATACAATTACAAAGTTCATATTTGGGTTTTGGTCATACAGTACACAGCAGTTTCTGATTCATAACATATGTGAAATCCATTAATACCCATAGTAACAGTTTTATATTATACCACAATTTTACTTCTTGTGTTGTTATTGGTATGATCTGTTGTTTCAGTTTCATATTGTATCATTCTTCTTTTGCGATAAGAAATTCCAGTGTTCGAAACTGAATATATTTGTTTTATCTGTGTTTCTAGCTATTGAAGTTTGGAAATTATAATGCCTCTTATTTAATTAATCTGTCCCTTTCCACTTAAAGCCAGAGTGATAGTCCAGTGGGTAGGGCATTTGCCTTGCACACAGCCGGCCCTTGCTGGCCGGGCTTGATCCCTGGCATCCCATATGGTCCCCGGGCACCACCAGGAGTAATACCTGAGTACAGAGCCAGGAGAAACCCCTGAGCATTGCCTGGTGTGACCCAAAAAGCAAAAAAAAAAAAAAGCCATTCCTTCTTATCTACAGGGAGAAACCTTCCAAGACACCGCCAGAGGATGCTTGAAACCATTGGCAGCATTGTCCCCTATACAGTTTGTAAATTACGCATTGCAGAGATTAATAATAATTAAAGAGATCATACCAATATATTATTAGTGCTCTAATGTTATTTAAAATATTATATTAATATTTTAACAATACAGGAACAGAGATGTAGCTCAGTGGTGGTAAAGGGCTTATCTTGTATGCATGAAACTTTAATTTTGTCACTGCTCCACAAAATAAGAATTAAAACATGAAATTGGATACAGAGATAACTCAATGGTTTGAGCATATTGCTTGAAGTAGGACCAATTTTCATCCCTGGCACCACATGTCTCCTGGGTGGCTGACACCACCCCCACCCAAACCAAAGATGTGTATATATAATTACACACACATATATTTTTCAGAATGTATTTGACCTTGAGAAACTTAAGTCATAAAAATGGAAGTCACACATAAGGGGTAGAGGAACACTATAATAATTTTTAAAAAATGTAAAATTTCCTATAATATAGCAAATTTCATCATATAAAGCCTTTAAGAACATAGGCTTCTTGTGATGTTGCCTGGAACTTTGTACTTGTAATTCTTGGGGAGGGTCTGAGAGACATGCCTCAGGCATTGTTAGTAGGCATATGTCTGATGTGTGCACTTGACTCCTTCAAATGCTGCCTTCTAGCTTTCCAACAGAGGATATTTCATAGTTATGCATTAGATTTTTCTTTGCTATGAGACCCTCTCTTAATTGAAATGAGAAAGATTCGTTTTCAGACTTAATTTTTTTCTTTCTTTAAGTATTTTATTATACCACCATGAGATATACAAATAAAAAGATATACAATTAAAAAGTTCATGTTTGGGTTTTGGTCATACAGTGTTTCAGCACCCGTCCCTCCACCAGTGCCCAACTCCATACAAATAAAAAGATATACAATTAAAAAGTTCATGTTTGGGTTTTGGTCATACAGTGTTTCAGCACCCGTCCCTCCACCAGTGCCCATCTCCCACCAACAACATCCCCGGATCCCTCCCCCCTTCCCCAGCCCTGCTCCATGGCAGGTTCTTTATTTCTTTGCCTTTCTCTCTCTTTCTCTTTTCCTTCCCTTCCAGACTATGGATTACAGAACATACATTAAAAGGTTGTCATGTGAATCCTTTTTGCCTCTATTTAATGCTCAGTTCTAGGTTGGCATTAGTACCCTCGACTATTATTAGCACCCTGTTCCATTTTCTGTCTTTCCTAATCTGTGACTCCCACACGTTTGTGATAATTTCCACCTTTGACAAGACCTCCCGATATATGCTTCACTTGACTTTGGATATTGGTATCATAATATGTACATATATATTTATGTCATGCAAATAAATGCAGTCATTCGGTATCTGTCTCTCTCCTTCTGGCTAATTTCGCTCCAAAGGGGGGGGGGGGGGGGGGAAAAAAAACATAATCTTCTCCATGTCCATCCATTTATAGGCAAATTTTATAACTTCATTTTTCCTAACAGCTGCATAGTATTCCATTGTGTAGATGTACCAAAGCTTCTTTATCCAGTCATCGATTTTCGGGCCCTCTGGTTGCTTCCAGATTCTGGCTATTGTGAATAATGCTGCTATGAACATAAAAGTAGGGATGGTGTTTCCGCTGCGTATTTTTGGTTTCCCAGAGTATATTCCCAGGAGTGGTATGGCTGGGTCAAATGGGAGTTCAACTTCTAGTCTTTGGAGGAAAGTCCATATTGTTTTCCAGAAAGGCTGTACCAGCCGGCATTCCCACCAACAATGGATGAGTGTCCCCTTTTCCCCACATCCACGCCAGCACTTGTTGTTCTTGCTCTTTTGAATATGTGCCAGTCTCTGTGGTGTAAAGTGGTATCTCATTGTTGTTTTGATTTGCATCTCTCTGATGATTAGTGATGATGAGCATTTTTTCATATGCTTTTTGGCCATTCGAATTTCTTCCTTGCTGAAGTTTCTGTTCATTTCTTCTCCCCATTTTTTGATGGTGTTGTTTTGTTTTCTTCTTGTAAAGTTCTACCAGTGCCTGATATATCCTGGATATTAACCCCTTATCAGATGGGTATTGGGTGAATATTCTTTCCCTTTCTGTGGACTGCTTTTGTATCTTAGTCACTGTTTCTTTGGAGGTGCAGAAGCTTTTTAGTTTCATGTAGTCCCATATATTTATCTTTTCTTCTAGTTGCTTTGTTAGTGATGTTTCACCTTTGAAGATGCCTTTAGCTTCAATGTCGTGGAGGGTTTTTCCTATATTTTCTTCAATGTACTTTATGGATTCAAGTCTGATATTGTTAATTTTTGTCTTTTTAATGTGTTCTCTCAAACTTTTGTTGAAAACTGAACTACCTCATTTATCTGTATTGCTCTCAGTTGGTCATAGGCACAGAGAAAACGTCAGAATATTCATGAATACATAGAACTCTACACAGTATTGATGCTCAATGTGTCTTAAATGATTCAATGTCATTGACCAGGAATATAGAAACAAATGCAAGAAATGGAATTGTATCAAATAAAGATCTTTATGGTGAAGTAATGACTAGAATTAGAAGATATCCAACAGACTGGGAAAAATGTTTGCTCACCATGCATATGGCAAATGACTAATATCTAAAATTGATCAAGTATTCATAACATTTTACCAAAAAAAAGAGTTGGACACTACTTCAAATATGGCATACAGAGGACTAGTAGGAATATTCAGATGTTCTCATCATTTATAAAACAATGAGATAACTCTTCACATCAGTGAGATAGATACACATCATAAAGAGTAGAAGCAACTAGTGCAGGAATGAAGAGTGAAAATACCATCCATATCTGCTGGAATGGCATCTGGCTAAACTTCTTTGGAAATATTATATATACCTGTAAAATTATTGAGGTCTATGCTTTCATACTGCCCAGCAACTCCATTTCTTGGAATCTACTTCAAGATCCCCATTGAAATTCAAAATATATATTTGAATTCCTATGTTCATTGCAGGCTATCCCTGCAATAAACAAGATCTGGAAACACCCTAGTGCTCATGAACAGAAGAGTCAATACACTTATGTATATATACACTATAAGCTCTTTTCAGCTATAAGATAAAATTCTACAATTTGTTGCTATGTGGAATGTTGCTATAAGAATTAGAAGATACCATTCTGAGTGAAGTCAGTAAGAGAGAAAGAACAAATAAAAAAGATTTTTATAAGGAAAGGAAGGAAACTTTAAAGTAAGGAAACTTTTTAAAATAGCCAAAGTTTACCTACCCTGAGATTCAGCTAATAGGTCTGAGCTTTCTAAGGGAGTCGGTCAACAGGCTGAAAATAGAGACATTGGTGAGAGATGCTGACACTGGTGATGGTTGTGGTCCTAAAACACTTAAATACTTCATCACTTTACATCCATCCAGTTATTCATTGATTTGCTCAAGCAGGCACCAGTAACATTTCCATTTGTCCCTGTCACGTGCCAGTGTAGCACAATGACATCTGCTTGCTCCAGGAATGTGAAGAGCCTCAAACCGTTCATTCACGGTCTTGACGAAGGAGTCTGACCATCCTGTAAGTGGGCAGCCACATGATCTTTTGACATCCCATGGGGTCCAGTCGGCAACAGCTCTAGTCCAGCGGTCATCTCCAAATTGTATTACATGTTCAGCCCACCTGATTTTCGAAACCTTGTCAAATGAGACAGCATCCCTGACTCTGGACATCAATGGAGGTCAGAGCTCTGGATTCCTTCTCTCACTTGAGTGAGGTGTGATATTCCAAGCATAGCTCTTTCAATTCTTCTTTGGGAGACCCGAATAGCAGTCTCATCCCGCTTTCATAGGGCCCAGGTCTCTGAGGCGTATGTTAATGCAGGGAGAACCATGGAGCGGAAGAGATGTGCCCAGAGCTGGAGGGTCTTTGTCCTGTTAGCTATGCTCTTTAAGACATTCCACACCACTTTCTTCCTCCTGCACAGCTCAGGTGCTGGGTCATTCATCATGTTGAGTTCTAGACCTAGGTACACATAACTGCTTCGATCAGAGATATTTGTTCTATTGAGAGTGAATGGAGTATCAGGTACTGGTTCGTAGTATAACTTTAAATCATAGAACCTAAACTTATGTGTGGTTCTAAAATAAAAAGTCCTATATTTAATCAAATAATAAAAATATTGAATTTTGTGTCTAAAAATGTCCTTCACTCAATTCTTTAGTTCACTAGGCATTTTGTTTAATAAGTTGCTACATACAAGTTACTCTCAATATAAAACAAGTGTGTCCTTTCCTCCAATTTTCAATGATATTTTCATACTTTCCATTTTTTTCAGGGGTTGAGACAGTGTTATGCCACACTCAACAGTGCTCAAAGGACCATGTTAGAACCAGGGTCTGAGGGATAAAACACAAACACTTTAACTCCTTACTATCACTCTGGCCCTCTACACTTTCTTCTAAGGTTTTCCTATGATCTCCTTGAAGATAGTCTTACGTTTCACAATCATTTTGAAGCTTTGGCTAACATTTTCCTTAAAATCATTTCAGCTTCAATCTATCACATGTTCCTAATGGAACATGTTGTACATTGTAACACTCTAATGATGCAGTTCCAAGTAGCTCAGATCTGCTTCATTTATTTTGGCTGCATACATTATTCCAAGTATAGTGGGCCCACATATTAGGCTATTGCTTCTATTGATAAAGAATTTGAATAGGGCTTAACCTGGACAGTTTTGCTCTTTCTCATTATCATTTGAAATGACAAGGTCAGTGCTAATTGCTTTGATGGCTCGTCCACTCATCCCCTGTAGCAGATAGTATCTCTGGATGAATCCTGTTTCTTTCTATGTGAGACTCTCTCCAGGTGGGCCATTTTAAACTTCTACATAGAAATTCTGAATGGCTTAATTTTTTTAAGAGAAATGGAGAATTGAGAGAAAACATTCCGTTTAGAAAGTCTTATCACTGGTATTTTATTCATTCAGATATACAAAATCCTGTCCACATTCAAAGCAAGAAGAAATAGATGTCATCTATTGCAGGGGATTGGCAAAGTATGGATGATGAAAATCACAGTAGTCATATGAAGAAAATATAACCATATAAACTTGGTTTGATTCTACTTGAGTCAATTTCCTTTTATATTGAAGAGTAATGAATTTGAGCAATTAGATTTAAGGGCCAAGGAACTTGGGATAGAAAAATGATCACAAAATTCTCTCCACATCCTACAGTTCTTGTCTCCTTTATACCTCTTGAAATCATTCATTAGAATTCTGGTATCCCCAGGTGCATATCTGTGGGCATTCATGGTGTCTTACCTGCTGCTATTTCCAGTTTTGTCTTTTTACTTCCTTATCAATGAGCGACTTGCCTGCCACATATTTTACCTATGACCCTTGGGTATGTGGGGGTGGAAAGAATATGGTTCTATTCTATTTTGTAATCATCCTTAAATCCAGCTCAGATAGAATTGGACAGTGAATGGAAAAAAATAAGTCAGATCTAGGATACTTCCTTCCATGTAGGAATAGTGACTCATTTCATCACTTTAGAGAATTATTTGAATGCTTTAGTGTGACAAAGAAGAAAAGATTTGCATTAAGTTGTTTTGAACTCATTTCTCTGATTCAGCATCATTTCAAGTATAAAGCAGCAAAATAATATAGAAATGCATTATCATAGAAGTGAACACAGTATATTTTATTTATTTGATTTTTTTGGTCACACCCAATAATGCTCAGGGGTTATTCCTGACTCTCAGGAATTATTTCTGCCAATGTTTTGGGAACCATATGGGATGCTGGGGAATCAAACCTGGATTGGCCATGTTCAAAGCAAATGCCCTACCCACTGGACTATTGCTCCAGCGGCACACATTTTTTTATTTTATTGCTAAATCTTAAATAACAAAATAAGAATATAATAATATAACTGGACAGAGAAGGAACTTGCAAAGGAAGACAGAATATGATTGTACCATATTGCATGAGAGGAAAGAAAAATCAGCTTTATATTTTATTAAATAAGAGTATATCATTATTTTAATAGTTTTGAACTATATGAAATATTCATAAAATAAGGAAAATTAATAATATATATATGGAAACTATGGGGCAGCTGCCTAATAACCTGAAACTAATGTCACAGGAAATGACATTTAATCCAAATCATAAGTATTAATCATGTTTTATGCACTGTGCATGCGATGAATACAAAGATGTGTCTCCTTTGAATAGGTAAAATATGCTATAATTTTAAAATAACTATCCATTTCTTGACCCCCAAATTGCTATATTAAGCTAAGCAACTCTGCATACTAAGAAAAGACATATTCTGCTCTTCAAAGATTTTAAATTTTAGAAAATTAGTAAAAATATCAAAACAAAAAATAATATGTAAAAACAGTACAAATTTTTTTAAATTGAGTGCATTTATATTTCTAATACAAATAAAGAGGCATAGATTAATGTAGGGTAAAGTATGGAATTTTATATGTTCTCTTTCTTAGCTGCAGGAGAGGATTTTAGGTCACACCTTGCTGGTGGGCTTACGGATACCAGGAATCAATACTGGGTCAATTAAGTGCAAGACAATGAACTGTACTAGTTCTCTGACTCCATAAAAGGATGGACTTTTAGCTATACATAGAGAATAAGATTTTGTAGTTGGAACTGAGATAGGGTATTTTAGGGAAAGTGAGATTACAGAACAAGAGCACAAGCTCTAGAGATGGCTAAAAATGAATTTGGTGTTTTGGACAGATAGTAGAGAAAGGCCATTGATATGAATTAGTTGGCAGAGATAATTTGTGTGTGTATACATGCACAATTAAGTGACCAGGTCAGGGAGAACTAATAGCCCAATAGCCATTAGAACACTCCCGTGCATCCATCCACTCCTATTAGTATTAATAGTATGCAAAGGGGAAACCCTGTGACCCCAGTCTGATGATAAAAATTAAGTCAACACATTTTTGGTAAACCGGGCCAGAGCGATAGCCCAGTGGGTAGGGCGTTTGCCTTGCACGCTGGCCAGCCTGTGCCGACTCAGGTTCGATCCCTGGCAATAAATGCTGGATTTAGAGATGAGTATGCTACCCACACGGCAGAGCCTGGCAAGCTACCCGTGTCGTATTTGATATGCCAAATACCAGTAACAATTATAAACCTCATTCACATGACCTGATGGAATGATCTGAGGCTCTTATATTCCTGGAGCGACCAGATGCCCTTGGGCTCTACTAGCATAAGACAGGACATATGGAGATGTTACTGGTGCCCGCTCGAGCAAATCGGTGATGAACAGGAAGACAGTGATACAGGTACTAAACCATAAATTTTGTTAGAAAAGGAGCAATTTATAAAAACAGAATCCCTATTTATTCAGTGCTTTAATTCAACAGCAATAGTAATACAAGTCAATTTCCAGCAAGAAGGCAGTTGCACTAGAATGTAGCACTGATGCATTTTACTCCCTGAAAAGAAACTCAACTTGGTGACTGAAATAGGAGAGGTAAGATAACCTTACTTCATGGATTTTTGAAAGGTATAAAAATGAGTTTAAATGAAGATGAATTGGTTCAACTATGGGCCCATTGCATACCTACTAGTGCTTTAGGCTATGTGTCTAAGGGCAATGACTTATTTTTCAAATGTAGTACTGAAACCTGCTCTTTCTACTTCACAATTGCTATTTGAAAACCATGCATTTTTTAAGAACAAGAACTATGTAAATTAAGTTACTTAAATACTTAAATGAATCTATACAAATGGATATTTTAATGAATAAATCTATAATAAATAATACAAAAATAAGTCATTTAAATAATTATTAGCTATAAAAGTTATATATATTAAATAAGATTCTATATATTTATGTAATTAAAATTTGTATCATATGTAATAAATATATTTATGAACTTATGTATAAATTTTGTACATAACAACATATAAACACAACAATTTTATTACATAATTTGATTATATAAAATTATTGTAAAATATCATTGTAGATATATAAATATGTTGTTATATTTATATACAATTTAAATATATATACTTATAAAATATATTTAACAAATACATTGAAAATTATTTTTAATAAGTTTATTCCAGAACTTGCTCCAAATATTTTAAACGTGTTAAAGTGTGTTTGAGTCTACTTGCTTGATATAAATTTTTACTGTTTTACATATGAATTATTAGGGTTTTATTATTTTTAAAATTGAGATGGATATCAAGATAATGTCCCAGAAGTCAGAAACGTTTGAAAAAAAAGCATTTCACTCTATAGAAAATTTCAAGGACAATGGAATCTATTTTTTTTTTTTAATTTTTTTTATTTTTAAAATTACAAAGATATACAATTAAAAAGTTCATATTTGGGTTTTGGTCAAACAGTGTTGCAGCACCCATCGCGCCACCAGTGCCCATCTCCCACCACCAACGTCCCCGGTTCCCTCCCCCTCCCCAGCCCTGCTCCATGGCAGGTTCTTGATTTCTTTCCATTTCTCTCTCTTTCTCTTTTCCTTCCCCTCCAGACCATGGATTACAGAACATACATTAAAGGGTTGTCATGTGTATCTTTTTGCCTCTATTTAATGCTAAGTTCTAGGTTGGCATTAGTACCCTCAACAATTGTTAGCACACTGTGGAATCTATTTTAGAGCACATGTCTGTTTTATGAGAACAAGCACAGAGAATTCAACAGAATTTTCAGAAAAATAGCAACTCACAAATTGTTCTTCGTGTGAATCAATTTTAACTCTACTCTGGGAAAATTCAGGAGCTCTTAGATTTGTATAGAAATTCAATTTCTTTGTTTTTACTTTTTTCCTGCATTCTTTTATTAAGTCTTTTAAAAAAAGTTGAAAACCTTTTCTGTCTGGTCTTAATTCCATGCTACAGTCAATTTGACTCAATCAAATTACAGTAGATATCGTCTTTCAGAGTAGTCAAATTCTACGTGTTCTAAGAGCAATTTATTCCCAAACTAACCTGTTTCCCCCAAAAAATGCCCCACAAAACAACACTACCCCTTTTGCCCCTTGCCATAGTCACTGGTCTACTCATATTGGGAAGGATAATGTTTAAACTCATTAGCATATATATCAGCAACTACAATATGGCACCATTTTTACTTATCTGTCTTTTCCTTGCAGCAGTGGCTTGGCTACCTTTTCCAGCTTTTATTCTGAGCATCTCTGTGAAACAGCTATGCATGACACTATCCCTGCTTTTCTGGGTCAGAACATAGTGGAACGAAAGTGTATATAGCAGATAAGCACTTTTATTTTTACTGTCACATTCAATAGCACAAACATCTATAATGCAGTGAACCTGCCATTCATAGTTGAAATAAAAAATAGTGGGAAATCAAAAGTTGAAGGATGAATTAGCCCACTGCTGTTAAAAATAAAATGCAGATTTCTGCATTCTCAGTTGAGTCTGCAGTTCCATGGTGGTGTGTGTGTTTGTGCTTATGTATAGCAGAAAACTGGGTACATGCAGTAACTATTAAATTTTCAAAACATTTTGTAAATAGTAGGCATCTAAAGTTTCTTCAACACTAAGGCATGAATTCCTTTGTCTCTTATTCAGAATCTGTTAACTCAACTTTTATGCCTATATATGTGTCCAACTAGTTTATTTATCTGTCCTCTTACATTATTATGATAAATGTGATTCAGGGATCTCAGCATAAGGGGCAGTCAGAATAGAAAAGGAGTCTTAGATAATTTAGAAACAAAGACTGTTCAAGTGCCATTGAGGGATTTTAGGGGAGAAGATGATTGTATAGATGATTGTATTAGAAATTTGGAAGTGTTTCTAATCTCACAGGACATACTTTTTTACAGAATAGAATAGTGACAACAATATTCTTAGTTCTAAATCATTTTTAGTAGTGCTGAGGAATTTTTTCTATGGAACTCAACCTGTGCTATTTTAGACTATGAACAAGAAGTGTTGCTCTAAATCCTGGGGGAGAGATTACTGTGACATCAGCACTTGTAAACATGTAGGGTGGGGTAAGACAGATTCGTTGGTAATGAATTTCAGGTGATTTTTCAAAGTTCAGAAGCAAACCTTCAAGAGTACTCCTTAAGAATACCCCAGGTAGGAACTACAAGGTGATGCAGTTCCCAGTTTTGGAGAAGCAAGGGATATAGTCTCCTCTTATTGCTATACCTATTGACTTTATTTTTCTTCTCTCTGCTCTTTTGAAATCTAATTACTATAAATTAGAAAGTTACAAATATATTTATGATGGAATGTTCAAATGTATTCGTTCTGATGATTTTGGATGCCTCTCCTTTTCCCTGAATCTTATGTGAAGCAATCAATTCCCAGGAATCACTGTATCACTGTACCACTGTCTTCCCGTTCATCATCGATTTGCTCGAGCGGGCACCAGTAATATCTCCATATGTCCTGTCTCATGCCAGTAGAGCCCAAGGGCATCTGCTTGCTCCAGGAACATAAAGAGCCTCAAAGCATTCCATCACGTCATAGAATGAGGACTATAATTGTTACTGGTAAATATGGAAAACCTTTCCTTATAATGCTGTCTCCATCCACTGTCTCTGATGAAATTAGCATTTACTGTGGAATGCATTCTTCTTTTTCTTTATTTATTTAATTATTATTTTTTTTTCTTTTTTGGGTCACACCCGGCAATGCTCAGGGGTTACTCCTGGTCCTGACTCTTCTTTTTCTTGCCTCAATCTTTCCTTTCAAAGAATTACCCCTTCACTATTTGTCTTTTCCTGAACCTCTTCTTATGAGAAAAAAAAAAGACTCCTAGAAAACCTGGATGGAGGCCAGAACTTTAAGGTCTACTCCATACAGGAGCTCATTTGGGCTTTAGTGAGTCCTTAACTCATAGGTGAAATCTGAGTTGGATCTGATCAAAAATATCAGAAAAGAAAATCAAAAAGATCAGAAAAGAAAGTGTTCTGCTACCTCTTGTAGATGGGGTACAAATCTCCCCACCTACACTGTGGCTTCCCACACAACTAACACGGACACTTGGTATACATAAATCAGAAGATAAGACAGTTGATAAAGATGGCCAAATAACAAAATTATTGGAGCAAATGAATCATTAGACATAAAAAGTCTATCAATAATAAACTTAGACTCTTAGGAGCATTCGTAAAAATCACCAATATTCAACTTCACTAGACTATGGTGAGAACTTTTAGAATTTGACTGTTTCCTTCAATTAGAGAAGAATCATGTGAAAGCACATGAGAAGAGAAGTTACCCAGAAAGTCTGGTCTGATTACTCTAGAGAAAAAGAAGTTCATTCCATTGATCCAGAGCCCAAAATGAATTTCCATGTATTTGTTTAAATAAAATTTGGTATTTGTGGGACAATTCTATGTGTTCCTTAAAACTCAAATTCAGCTTGTAACTCATTCCTACATTTACTCAGTTAACATTTATGTAGTGTGAGACTGCCACTAGTTTGGAATGTATCAGTAAATATTACAAAAAGCCTCAGTTAAGGAAAGTTTCTATACAACTGAAAAAAGTCTTACAAGATGAAGTGACCTTTAGAAATACTAGAATCTGGTGCTGAATAAGGCTTTGATCCTGTCAAAGATTACATTTCTTATACTTCACCAATCAGTTAGAATTTGGTTTGTACTCCTAAATACACAAATATATCCATTAGTAATGTCTATAGTATTGTCTATTCTAATTTTTTAAAATAATAGACATCTAAAGTTTGTCCAAACTAAGGCATGGCCTCCTTTGACTTTTATTCAGAATCTGTTTATAGGTTATTTATCATATACACCAACCATTGCAGATTTTTTAATGTAAAGAAATAATCTCATTGCCATATCAAGTTAAAAACTGAATAAGGGATCTTAATATAAGCAATATATATATATATTGCTTATATTAAGCAATATATATAATTTACTTATATATATAATTTACTTACTGTTTTATATAATATATATATAATTTACTTACTGTTTTCCCCATCTTTTATGTAAATTTATATAAGTCTGCGTATATGAATAATCTATTTCATACTTTAGTGTTTCCCAGATACTACTAAAAGGTGCATGTGGAAATAAGTAGCAAAATATCTGGGTTGTGAGAGAGTTGAAAAGCATCAAAGTTTATTATTTCCCAAAATGCACAAAATATCCCAATACTACAAGGATTCATCCCTTCTATACACCAACTGTTTTTTTTTTCTTTTTTTTGGGGGGGAGGGGTTCACACCTAGCAACGCTCTGGGGTTAGTCCTGGCTCTTCAGTCAGGTATTACTCATGGCAGTGCTCGGGGTTCCATTTGGAATGCCGGAGATCAAACCCAGGTTGGCCTCATGCAAGGCAAACGCCCCACCCACTGTACTATCACTCTGGTCCTTAATACATCAATTGTTGCCTAGCTAAGAATCATGGACTGGGAAGTGAAAAATGATTTTTAACAAATCTAGACTGAAATTTAGGTTTTCTAATTCCCCAAATAGTAAAATTAAAGCAGTTTTAAGGAATGATAAGCAAAGGGACAGATATGTGAAGTATTGTTGGCTTTATTACTAAACAAAATCTTATTAGCTACCCGTGGTACTGGTGGAAATGTGAGAAACCAGAGTTGTTTATTGTTCTTAGATCTGTTCTCTTTAAGTAATAGCATATGTGTGTTTTGTATGCATGCATGTGTTTCTTAAAGACTATAGAGGCTATATTTTTAATTTCATCTTTATTCTCAATCCCTATGACAATTCTGTCAGTATAAAGTTTAAGTGAAGAAATCTATTATCAAGCATACATATCTAATGTGATAGAAATATTATACTAAGATACTGTTTTCTGTCTTCTTCAAAAAAACAACAAAAAACATCACTAATGATCAGAAATTCCTGCGCAGTTAATTTGGGACATGAAGAAGACTACTTCACTTACGTTCTCAGATGAAGCAGGATCTTACTGTGTAGTCAATGCATAATGAAGTGAAATAATGAGATGAAAGTCTTCAAATAAATTATTTGATTTAGGTCACTGATGTCAACTTTACTGTACAATTTCTGAATAAGTTTTGAGCATAAGGAGATTTTATTTTATTTTGTTGCTGCTATATAAGTACTACTTATTACTAAAATTTATCATGCCAATGTGATATTTTCTTGTATTTATAAATTTATAATAATTAACTTCCCCTCATATAGTAAGTGATCCAGAAATTAAATTCTAATTTAGCTGCCAGAGTAATGAGAATTCTGCTGTGCCACCACTGCCGCCTTCAACAAAATCTTTTAATTCATATATTCATTTTCTCTCTAGACAATCACGTTGATGGTGTTCTATGAAGACATGAGTAAAGGAATGAAATTCCAACTACTTTGATTTCTTTCTCTATTCCACTTTATACAGCCCTTCCTACTATAATAATTTCTTAAAATATTCCTTGTAACAATACTATTTCTATACAAATGTGTATGTTTGTAGACCACAATAATTTAAAATAAAAATAATTTCACATTGAAAAGGACAGTAGGATCATATTTTGCAATTTATCATAAAGGCAAGGAAGTTAAAGTCTATAGATTCAGTACCATCCCCATGGACTAATTATAGCTACCCACAGGGGGAAAATTACAATTGAGTATTTAAACAATACATAAACTACCTCTAACCTACTTTGCACCATAAGTATCACGTATCTATCCGTATTTCATCGATTTGCTCAAGCGGACACCAGAAATGTAGCCCAAGGGCCTCTGCTTGCTCCAGGAACATGAAGAGCCTCAAACCATTTGTTCAGGTCTAGGGAATGAGGTCTATTATTGTTACTGTTTTTGGCATGTCAAATGCAAAACAGGTAGCTTGCCAGGCTCTGCTGTGAAAGTGCTCTTAGTTCTTGTATTTACTAATATACCATACAACCATACATTGGAGTAAAAACAGACCTGTGGCTCTATGGAATAAAGTGGAATATCCTGACACCCATCCTCAAATACATGATCATTTAATCTTTGATAAAGGAGCAAAATGTATAAAATGGAGCAAGAAAAGCCTCTTCAACAAGTGGTGCTGGGAAAACTGGGCAGCTAAGTGTAAAAATATGAATATAGACCTGTCTAACCCCATGCACAAAAGTCAGATCAAAACAGATCAAAGATATCAATATCAATACCTTAATCCAACAAAGTACATTGAAGAAAATATAGGAAAAATCCTCTACGACATTGAAGCTAAAGGCATCTTCAAAGATGAAACACCACTAACAAAGCAACTAGAAGAAAATATAAACATATGGGACTACATAAAAAGCTTCTGTATTTCAAAAGAAGTGGCAACCAAAATACAAAAAAGATAGTCCACAGAATGGGAAATAATATTCACCTATCTGTTAAGGGTTTAATATCTAGGTATATCAGGCAGTGGTAGAACTTTACAAGAAGAAAACAGCCAACCCCATCAAAAATTGGGGAGAAGAAATGGACAGAAACTTCAACAAAGAAGATATTCAAATGGCCAAAAGGCATATGAAAAAATGCTCATCATCACTAATCATCAGGAAGATGCAAATCAAAACAATGAGATATCATCTCAGAACACAGAGACTGGCACATTTCCAAAAGAGCAAGAACAACAAGGGCTGGCATGATGCAGGGAGAAAGGGACTCTCATCCATTGTTGGTGGGAATGTTGACTGGTACAGCCACCAGTGCCCATTTCCCTCCACCAATGTCCCATGATTTCCCCTCCCCCAGCCTGCGTCTATGGCAGGCATTTTTTCCCTCCCTCTCCCTCCCTACCTCTCCCTTCTTTTACATATTGTAGCTTGCAATATGTACATTCAGAGGTCATCATGTATATCCTTTTGCCTACTTTCAATGCTCATTCTACTCTGGTATTATCATTTACAATAACTATCAGTACACTGTTCCTTTCTCTGTATTACCTAAGCTCTGACTCCCACACATTTGCTGTAGGTTCTATCCACTGACAAGACCTCCTGATCCATGTTTTGTCTGGCCTTGGATATTGGTATCATCATGCTACATTTTTATATCCCACAAATAAATGCAGTCATTCTATATCTGTCCTTTTCCCTCTGGCTAATTTCACTCAGCATTATCCTCTCCATGTCCATCCATTTATAGGCAAATTTCATAACTTTTTTTCCGAACAGCTGCATAGTATTCCATTGTGTAGATGTACCATGGTTTCTTTATCCAGTCATCAGTTCTCGCACACTCTGGTTGTTTCCAGATTCTGGCTATTGTAAGTAGTGCTGCTATGAAAATAAAAGTGAAGACGGTGTTTCTGCTGTTTGATTTGGGCTTCCCAGAGTATGTTCCCAAGAGTGGTATGGCTGGGTCAAATGGGAGCTCAATTTACCCTAAGTATAAAGATATAATATCTGAATTGAACATTTATCTGAGTAAACATTCTAAATCTTTCAAAGTCAAAATTTTTCTCATGAAAATCATGAATAATATTGCTTATGTCAAAAGTTTGTTGTGAGGATTGATTTAGTATAGGCCAAGTATTTAAAGCAATAATGTAATGTAATATAGAAATCTCTATGTTAATGTAAGCAATAACCGACACACATATTGTTCACTGACAAAAGTCCAATGTTCTTTTTCTACCTATAAAACATTTTATACTTCTCAGGTCAATTTGAGGTCCCAGACTAACTGAATTTAAGCCCTTTTCTTAATTGTTTCTGTGGTTTTTCTAACCTTGACACTGAGAGTTTACATGCTTATACATAGACACATGAACAGTTGTGTGTTCATGTGTATTTTTTAAACATTTTGCACTTTTTTAAAATTTTGAGCAGCTTATCTTGTTAGCATACTTTGTGATTGTTTCAGCTTAAGCACTCAGATGAAGCCAAGTGATATGTTAGGTAGGCCTCTGTGGCAAGGAACAGATCAGCTTTCAGAAAAAGAAAGCAAAGAACTGAGTAACTAGAGCCCAAAGTTCAACCTTTAAGGAGCTGGTTTCTTCTGTTAGGTATGTGAAGTAGAAGTGTTTCCTCCAAGCTGCTCAATTTTGCATCTAGCAGTCTTGGAGAAACTATGGGGTACCAGTTAGCATTACCAGACTACTGAGCCACTGAAACTGAGATAGTAAACATGGCATTTTGAGCTGACTAGGTGATTTCATTTGTTGTGTAATAATGGATATTAAATACACTTGGGTAGTTAGAGGAGAAAAGGACAGATATTAGTATGGCTTAAAATACTGAGAAAAGTCATAGTGGCATATAAAAAAACCCTGAAAAGAACTAGTACTGGCAGGGATATGGTGAAAAGGAAATCTCATTCACTGTTGGTTAGGAATGTTGTCTGGTTCAACCTTTACCTAAGACAGTAAGAGGATAACTCATAAAGTGAAAGCTAGACCTCCAATATAATTTAAGTAATTCTATTTCCTGCCTTCTTCCCCCAAATCTCAAAAGCATTGATTTTAATGGATATATACTTTCCTATGTTCATTGCTGTACTCAGGACAATTACTAAGATATTATTAGTAGATAAAGAAATTATGATAAATACACACAATTGACTATGATACAGCTGTAATAAATTAAAAAATCACAGTTCAAGCAATATGGATAGAATTGTAGGGTATGTTAAGTGAAATAAGACCAAATATCAGATAATCTCATTTATCATTGGAATATAGAAAAGTAAAACAAGGGAATGAATGTTGAACAATGGTATACTCTTCGCTTTTCATTACAAAACTTCTAAATAGTGGACATAGTGTAGAAAATTCAAATGGAGGTGACATAGGAGATAATTAGAGATTTGTGGACATATTGGCAATAGTAAAGTTCAATAATGTTACAATATACCATAAACTTTAACATTATTTGTAGCAATCTAAAAAGTAATATTAAAGTGAACAAGAAGATGAAGGTGCTTATCTTGCATGTTGGCTAACTCAGGAGCAATCCCTGCTACCACATACAGTCCTTAAGCACTAGTCAGAAAAATGCCCTAAGCACCACCAGGGAGACAAAAAATAATATCGTTTTGTTTTAAGATTGAGCAAAGGAAACAATTTAGAAGCATGCAGTTCAGTTATGATAAAAGATCATGGACTATTATATGGGTGCCACAAGTGCAATTTCATTGTTCCTTTTTTAGAGGGGTGGTGTCAGGGCCACAAATGTCTGGTGGTGCTGGGGGATCTGTGCTCATGGACTAGTCAGTGGTCCACCAGGAACCATGCATTGTCAGAGTCAGTGGTGTGCACAACCCTGGACTATCCCCCTAGCCCAAATTTTTACTTTTTTTTCATATTTCATGGAGAAGTACCGCAATGAGAAACTCAAAAAATCTAGTTTTCCTTAGGTGGAGCATCTGTCCTATGTCCTATGGTGTTGGTAATGTTTTACGTTATCTGCAAATGACAACAAATAGCTTGCTTACTGAACAGTTTCACTTCCCTAGTACTGATAGAAGATTGGAAGATATTCTTGTAGAATTTACAATTCAATTAAAGGGAAAACCACAAAATATATTTCTCCCTTTACCCAGACTCTCCCTAAAATCTACATTTATTTCTTTATTTTCTTCTGCAATGTTTACTTATTAGACAGATGCATATGTTACGATTAGAGGAAAAAACCAAACTCCTTGCCCTTCTCCCAGTTTAATTTTCCATACACTTCCTCTGAATACAGATAGTGCCTATTAAGTCATGAAGAAATGCAGCCCAGCTAAAAATATTTGCCTCACAAAAATGGTGCCATCAGCTGAAAATACCTGTCATGTGAAAGCTGATTTACTTTAATTCAATAGAGGTTGTATACTTGGAGTTTAAAGAACAAGAGCTTAGAAACTAGAAAATTCCAAAATTTGAGTCTGGCTTGTCGGGTTTATAAGCATTATGATCTTTATAGCTGCTGAAACTTACTGTAGCTGTTTTCTCATCATTAAAACTGAGATAACACAGTATCTGTTTAATTTTAATATATTTAAAAATGAATACTGTAAAACTGTCATTTAATTTCTCAGCTTTTTTTTTTTTTGGATCACATCTGGCGATGCTCAGGATTTACTCCAGGCTCTGCACACAGGAATTATTCCTGACTGTACTCAGGGGATCAGTGGGATATCAGGGATTGAACCGGGTCAGCCGTAGGCAAGGCAAATGCTTACCTGCTGTGCTATCACTCCGGCCTTCTTATGCTTCTTTCTGCCTAACACATATACTCGACAACAGTATGTTCTCCCTGCTACTTTTTGTAGTGGATTGTTTTTCCGAGAAAATCATAGGAGATTTTGCTCTCATAAGAGAACAAATAATTTGTATAGCAGTGTAAGATCAATAGTTCATAAAAACATATCAACTTCTTTCTCCATGTGACCATTTTTCCCTCTTCAGGTTTCTTATTCCCCCAGGAAGTCAGTGGAATTTTAATGCAAGATTATGGTTTCCACAGTTCTTTGAGACATTCAGATGGTGCTGTTCAGATATGAATAAATATGTCATTCCTAGAAAATTAAGTTTCTGCGACAAACCCATCTACCCCTGACCATAACTCTAAACACAAATGTCCATCCTGTTTATAGAAATCCCAAAAAAGACATTTACATTGAAAATTTTCTTTCATGATTGACAATATTCATGCTGTCAATTTTCTGCTCAGTAAGTCAGTTGCAGGCTATAGGTCCACTTGATCAGTATCTGACCTCTCTGTCTATTCCTTGCCAAAGACAGTTTAATATTTTTTTCATGTAAAAACATTGTTAGTTATTTTGGTCACTGTATCACTGTCTTCCCATTGTTTACCGATTTGCTCGAGCAGGCACCAGTAACATCTCCAAAAGTCCTGTCACAAGCAAGTGTAGCCCAAGGGCATCTGCTTGCTCCAGGAACAGGAAGAGCCTCAAACCATTCTTCAGGTGATGGAATTGAGGTCCATAATTGTTACTAGTTTTTGGCATAATAAATAAAACACGGGTAGCTTGCCAGGCTCTACCATGTAGGTTGTGTACTATCAGTTGAAGGCTCTCATCTCGAGCATTTACTGATGAGACTTATAGGGAAAGATCAGGTTTTCTCTTGGATGGACTCTGAGGAACTATGGAGTCTGAATGTTGAGAATAACTGGCCGCATGATGTGTGGGTTGCTCCGGCTTCTTGCTAGACTTACTGGGATGACTAGTATCAGTTAGAACCTGTCTAGAACTGTATACAGTGTATAAATGAGAAAGATCCTGGGAAGGACTTTATCTTAAAAAAGTTATTTTGATGAATGTTTAAAAATTTAGCATTGAGTAGTCATTATTTTTTCCTGTTAGAATAATAGTTATTTTTTTTACTCTTGCCATGATGATGTTAGTATTCTTACCCCATGGAAAAATAAGTGACTTTAATTTGATCTTATACCAAGTACACTAACCTCTGGCTCAAGACAAAACATCTTTGAATTTGAAATGAATTATAGCCCCACTAGTGGTGTGAGTTGTCTTAAATAATTATGAAATGCTCCATTATCGTTTAATTTAGTGTCAGAACATATCAGTGAGAGATTAAATTCTTTTGCCATAGAAACAGTACTATGTCAATCTGCACTGTTTACTAGCTGTCCTAGACAACAGATTATAACTTGAACCATAGCAATGGAGACATAGTACCAGGTGTATCATTTCAATTATTCAGAATTAGGTCTTAGTGAAAGTGACAGCTTAGTTTTAGTCAACTAAAATCCAAATGTATCTAAACACTGCCAGAAACCCAAAATTGAGCCTTTTTTAGAAAATACCTCATTTACTTTTTGGGCAATGATGACATTTAATTAAAAAATTAGTTAAATGGTAAAGTGATTCTTGTCGAAAACAAATGACACCTCATTGCACCAAGTAAAAATATGAAGAAACTTGACTCCTGGGCCGGAGCGATAGCCCAGCGGGTAGGGCGTTTGCCTTGCACGCGGCCGGCTCATGCCGGCCAGGGTTCGATCCCGGCATCCCATATGGTCTCCTGAGCACCGCCAGGAGTAATTCCTGAGTGCAGAGCCAGGAGTAACCCCTGAGCATTGCCGGGTGAAATCCAAAAAAAAAAAAAAAAGAAAGAAAAGAAAAGAAACTTGACTCCTGAAAGTCATGGGATATGAAGAAATAAGGAAAGACAAGTGTCTCTCCCATTAAAATCATTTTATGCATCTGTATATTAGTATAGCAGCTATACTAATATAGTATATTAATATACTATAATTATACTATACTAATATAGTATAATGCTTAGCCATCAGTATACATAGACATTAAGTTATCTACTGCTTCATTTAAAAGATTCCAAATTTCAGTGGCTTCAAACACTAGTGTTAAATTTTGTGACTTTGTGGTTAGGAATCTATCCAGAGCACTGCTCTGGTTATGGTTTTATATCAACCGAAATCACTCTGGGTGACTTTCACCTGTGTGCTCTACTGGCCTGAGTGTCCAAGATGGCTTCACACAGGTATCTGTCGTCTTGGTGAAAATGGCTTCAAGGAGGGAGGACAAAGCTGTCCCTTCCCACTGGGAAAGATGAAACTTTTTAATTTGTGTTCTCAGGAAGGTTAGATTACTCCTATAACCTCTCTGGACTGTACCGAGTATTTCCAGAGACCTAAGTATGCCTAGAACATTTGAAAACCTGACCTTGATAACATTGGGATGTCACTTATGTATGTACTGCCAGCCAAGCATATTGCCAAGTTACCCCAAATTCAAAGGAGAGAGTTTACATTTTGTAAAGCAAGGGATAGAGATATTAGAGCTTGAATTTAAAAAAAATCAGTTTTATATTATATTTTTAGAGAACTCTGAATTTTCACTTTAGTCCATGCAGGGTTCTTCTTTACAAAGACAAAATACCTACCTAAGGAGGAAAGCAGAGACAAACCAGAAGTTTGAAAACATAAAAATTCAGTCAAGATTTGTCCATACCTTATCGAAATTTTGGAATGGAGTTTAATATGTATGTTTCAAATAGTAGAATAACATGTAGTAAGTTTATCTTTTTCTGAGTGGTATGAGTGATGAAATATTATTTTATGTCTAAAATTCAGCTATGAATAACTTTGTAACTCACAGTGCTTAAATAGATTAATATTTTGATAAAAGAACCAAGCAAGGTCCATGTTTGAACTATATCTTCTATTTTGTGTATTCTTTTTAAATAATAAATAATATCTGAAAAGAAACATTTGAATTTCCCCATTAATAGCAAACCAACCTCTATAGAAGTAGCTTCCTTCAGGTTTACTGCAGGAACTGATCTTTGTTGCAGCTTGTAACATAAAGACAGACTCTGTCTTCTTTGTCTTCTATTTCCCCTGTGTCGCTAGGACTAGGCTAACATCTGTGTGCCCACTTGGAATGCAATGAATTCCAGCAGCTTGTGTTTGCCAGAGTACTCCCAAAAGCACAACTTGAACAAAGATAACAGCCACAGAGTCAGCGAACTGAGTAGAAAAATGACTGCATTGATATCCCTGGGACACTTCTACTAATTGCCAATTTTCTCTGACTATTGAATTAAGAAGAGAGCAGCTCTCCCTTCAAGAAACCATTGTAGAGGTCAAGATAATCCCCTTCACTAGTCTCAGAGGGCCAGCAATGGAACCACCAAACAAATAGTTAATGAGATGAACTGAACTCAGGTCAAGATATTAAATTATAAAGAATTTGATTATACACCCCCTGATGCTTCCTTTCAATGTGCCTACCCCTTATTTATTTTTTTTTTGCTTTTTTGGGTCATACCCAGTGATGCTCAGGGATTACTCCTGGCTCTGTACTCAGGAATTACTCCTGGTCATGCTCAGGGAACCATATGGGATACAGGGACTTAACCAGGGTCGGCTGTGTGCAAGGCAATGCCCTACCCACTGACTATCGCTCCAGTCCATCCCCTTTATTTTTTAATTTCTAACCAACACCCACCTCCCAAGTCTTGTCCTGTACAGCCGAATGCCTTATTTGCCAGGTAGTGTTCTCATACAAAAAGTTGAATATGTTGTTTTCTAAATGCCCTCTAATAATCACTACAAATATAATCTAAAAATCATTACCAATTTAATCATTCTAAAAGAAAAATACAGTATCTGGCATTGTGTCCCAAACTATAACCTCATAGTTAACGTCCCAAGGTCTTTTCAGAATCTGTATTCTCTTCACTCTTTCCACTGGCTGACCTACTTCCCTGGGTCTAACATGAAAACTGGTTTTAAAAGCCATCTTCACAAAGCTAATCTTCATTCCTCAACTAAGTTATGAACTTCCAACTGTTCTAAAAGTATATTATGAAATTTAATATATTCCTTGTGTGAAGTATTTTCTTTCATTTGAATATAGATATTAGTGGTGGGGTGAGGGTTTTGCGCTATATCTAGAGATGCTCAGGGCTTACCACTGAGTCAGTGCTCAGGAATCACCTTTGGTATTAATTTGGTGGACATATGAGTTCCAGGGATCAAAGTAGAATAAAATACATGCAAAGTAAATGCCTGTATTATATCTCCTACCCCATATTTTTATAGGTGTCATTCTCAGCAGAATCTCATAATCACCATAATTGTAGTTGGAGATTCCATGTATCATGAAGACCACACACTCAATGATGTTTGGACTGAGAGTGGAGAATACAGTGCCAAGTATCAGACTTAGGGCGTTGCTCATACCAGGTTTAAGTCTAAACACTTGAGCTAACTCCCTGACAAGCTGCATTTTTATTGATATTTTAACATCCTATAAAAAAGGTATGAAGTATCACACTGAAAAATAAGTGTGAAGTTTGAAGCTTATAAAAATACTAATAATATTGTCTTACACATGTAGCGCTTAAACTGTCCTTTACCACCACATACAGTATTGAATGATCATATATTTTAAAGTGAGGCTATCTCTTCTCCAAATTAAATCTGTACTACAAAGTGATAGTAATTAAATCAGCATGGTATTGGAAAAAAAGACCTGCAGAACAATCGAATATAACTAAAAATACTAACACAGTCCCTCAAACATATGATCACTTAATCTTTGATAAAGGAGCAATAAATGTGGAGCAAAGAAAGCCTATTCAAGAAGTGGTGCTTGTCAAACTACCAGCACCTACATGCAGAAAGAAATGAACTCAGATGTATCACTAATGCCAAGCTCAAAAGTCAAATCAAAATGTAATGAAGATCCCAATATCAGATCAAAACCATAAGGTACATGGAGGGAAACATAGGCAGAATGAAACTGAAAATAAACACATATTCAAAGAAGAAACACCACTGACAAAGCAAGTGTGAGCAAATAGGGCTATATTAAACTGTACCTCAAAAGAAACAGTTACCAAAATACATACATATCACGTGGACTTGGAAGAATTTTTACCCAACACCATCAGATAATGCATTAATATCCAGGATATACAAGGCAATGGTAGAACTTTAAAGAAAAAAAATCCAAACCAATCAATGATTGTTGAAAATGATACCATCCTAGTACTGGAGCATTGAATACATGTAAAAAGAAACACATGATAACCTATAAATGTATGTATTATAATCTACAATGTTTAAGAGAAGGGAAGAGAGAAAGAAAGAGAGAAAAGAGATAAAGAACCTGCCATAGAGGCAGACTAGGTGACGGGGTAGGGAACTGGAGACATGATGGTGGAAAATGGACACTGATGGAGGATGGGTGTTGGAACACTCTAAGACTGGAACCCAAATGTGAACTCTTCATAATTGTATATCTCATGGTGGTATAATAAAATATAAAAAAAATTAAAACTGGGAAGAAGAGATGAATAAACACTTCTTCAAAGAACTGCAAATGAACAAAATGCATCCGAAAATGCTCTATATCAGTAATCATCATGGACATAAAAAATAACAGCAATGAGATATGAATTCACAACACAGAGTTGGCACTCATCCAAAAGAATAAAAACTAGTGCTGGTGCAAATGCAGAGAGAAAGGGACTTTCATTCATTGTTGGTGGGAATTCCAACTTGTCCAACCTTTTGGGAAAACAATATGAATTTTCCTCAAAAAACTTAAACTTCCTTAGGATCCAGCAATACCACTTCTAGGGAGATATTCCAGGGTGCACAAAAAAAAAAACCCACACAGCAGAAATGTCAGCTGCATTACTATGTTCATTGCAGAACAATTCACAATAGCAATACTCTGAAAACCTGAGTGCCTGAGAACAGGCAACTTGTTAAAGAAACTATAGTACATCTATGCAATGGAATACTACATTGCCACCAAGAAAACTGAAGTCACAAAATTTGCTTATAAAACCTGAGCGGGGGAGGGGCCGCGGCTCTGACCGGCGGAGAATACTATTTGGGTCTCCCAGGAGGAATCGAAAGAGCTATGCTTAGAATATCACACCTCACTCAAGTGAGAGAAGGAATTCTGAGTTCCGACCTCCGTCGCTATTCCAGAAATCAGGGACGCTGTCTTGTTTGCCAAGGCATGGAAAATCAGATGGGCTGGACATGTAATGCGATTTGGAGACAACCGCTGGACTAGAGCCATTACCGACTGGATCCCACGGGATGTCAAAAGATCACGTGGCTGCCCACCTACAAGATGGTCAGACTTCCTTGTCAAGACCCTGAAGGAATGGTTTGAGACTCTCCATATTCCTGAATCAACCAGATGCCATTGGGCTACATTGGCATGTGATAGGGTCCAATGAAAATGTTACTGGCGCCTGCTCAAGCAAATCAATGAAAAATGGGATTCAAATGATCAAGTGATCAAGTGATCAAATGGATGGTCATGAAGGTTATCATGTGAATAAAGTGAGTCAGATAGTGAGAGACAGCCTTAAAAATATTGCACTCATTTGTGGGATGTAAAAGCAAAATGAACTGGGGGCCAGAGCAAGAGTCCAGCGGGTGGGGCTTTTGTCTTGCATGCGGCCGGCCCATGCCGGCCTGGGTTCGATCCCCGGCATCCCATATGGTCCCCCGAGCACTGCCAGGGGTAATTCCTGAGTGCAGAGCCAGGAGAAACCCCTGAGTGTCACCAGGTGTGACCCAAAAACACAAAAGAAAAAAAAAGTAAAATGAACAACTAAAATACAAAACTACCATTAAGGAAAGACGAGACTCTTGTGAAGTCTTGGAGAAATATTTAACTGGCAATAGTATAGTCTTTTGTACAGAGGAATGTCATCTCAGAAACCCCCTTCTCTACCCTGTAAGGCATTTCCTAGGAAGATCTTGGCTTGTGACATTAGCATCTAAAAGGGCCTAGCCTGCTTCCTTTCTCCTCTCTCTCTCTCTCTCTTTTGGGGCTCGCACACTTCTTGGGTGGCCCTTCCCCTTTCTGCTGGAGCCCTGTCTTTGTCTCCTCTCTACAAGGCCTTAACACGTGGTGGCCGCCTTCTTGGCCTACCCGTGGCCAGGGTCCTAGTCGGGAATCCTAAGCACAGGGTTTTTCCTATTGCTGATTTGTATGCTTGAACCTGTGTTAAGTAAAGCATTTTAAAACCTTGCCAGATTCCTGCATCTTTCTCCGTCCAGCTGCCACTGATCCCCTGGGGCAGAAGGGGGATCCGTGATCCTGCTCCCGGATTTTGTGTGGGGTGCTGCAGCATTTCTCCACACAAAATCATCAGGAGTGACCCCTGAGTGAAGAAAAAGAAGCCCCCAAGATTGCCAGATGTGGTTCAGAAACAAAATATTGAAAAATTGTATATTATCTTACAGATGTCTAGATATTTCAAGAGTTGTTTTTTTTGCTAATATTTTCCATGGAAGTGTTGAAAAACACATACTGATACGCAGTCTCTTCTGTAAGCAAAAAACCAACCAACTATATTCATCTTCAATTTGTTCACATTTCAGTTCAGTTAGCACAAATGTTGCTATACTATAAGATAAATGGCTTGGTTTTAAATTTATTATAGACATATTTTATCAAAAAGTATTATTTTTCCAAACCAGTTTAAGACCAAATAAAGTAGCATTATCTTCTTCACCTAAATCAGCAATTTTTGAGATATTAGGCAAGGGGATCAAGTATAAATATGCCAATAAATTAGCTTTAGATAGTTCTGCTTCTGTACAAAATAATGGACTAAATGTGTCCTCACATTTTAAATGGCTTAAAGGCATGCCTATACATAAAACCAAATTGGTCATTTATTGAAAACCAAATGGCAGGAAAATAAGCCATTAAAGATCCTCAAATTTCACAAGCATACATCCATTGAACCAGTTTTTAAGAATGTAGCATAGGCAGAATAAATTTAAGGTCTTATTAAGATAGATCAGTTTGAAAGGTTACAATTGTAAATTGAGGAAGATGTAGAGATCTTTCCATGATTCCCTTGAGTGTTTGGCTGAGTATTTCTTTGAGCATAAATTAAGAATAACTACCCAACATCAGGGAAATCACTCCATGAAATAAATTGTTCACAGACATCTCAAGTTTCTATGAAGTCTTTCCCCTATATCAAACGAAAGGAGACTGAAAGATAGAGAACGTCAGAAAAGTTCCTCAGAAATATGCTGACACAACATCATGACTAAATCACATCTATATTAAAGTCTGATCTGAGAAAATTGTGATGAAATTTAAAAGCTATTTGATTTATATGAAGCCTAATAACTTCAAGTAACTTTTGTCCAATGAAATGTCTATTGCAATGTAAATTATAATTTCAGCATTTTATAAAACTTATGAAACTTTCAAGGAGGTAAAATCTGACATATCTAGCAGAAAAGAAAAGCCAACAGAGATATTTTAAGAGATGTGCGCTGATCAGAGGAGGAAATAAAAGCATTTGATATCCTTTGGCAAGGTACTTCCCACATAGTGCTCAGGGATATCCAAGGTTACTCCTGGTGATTCTTGGTCAGCTGGGTTAAGTAGTTCAATAGAGGGTTCCAGTTATATGGTTCAACATGGATGCAATGATAAATGAAGATTTTTTTCTTGAACATTTTTGCTTTTGGGGCCACACCTGGCAGTGCTCAGGGCATACTCCAGGGATGGAACACTGGTTGGCCACATGCAAAGCAAACACCCTACCACTATACTATCTCTCTAGCATCTTGAAATGAGCTTTTAACTGTTATTAAAACAGTGTATATTCCAGGTTTGAATCATTAAAAATAGTTATAGAATGCACACTAATAAAATAATCTATATTACAAGACAAAGAAGCATAACAAAATGAGAGAATAGATGACAATAAATTTCTAGGGGGTGAAAGCTATTCTAAGAACTTAGAATATATGGAATTATATTAACACCAGATTAGGCATTTCTAGCACTGATTATATAAGGACATAAGGTCTGCACAAAATGAACAATAAGAAACCAAAAGTATAATAAACCATAACTCATATAAACATTTTAGAAACAAAACGGAAGCCCAGCTGTAACACAAAATTTATACACATTAGTAAAAACAAAGAAAACTTAAACTTTGCTTTCTCAAAAGATCAAGAATATTGGGGACGCTCTAGCTAAACATATACAGATAGAAGCATGTGAAGGATACCTAGCTCCTGATTCTATAGACAACAATAGAAAACTAAACCAATAATGCAGTAATTTTATGGCAACACAGAAATGGAAATATTCCTGAAAATGCATCACAAAAACAACTATAGAACACTTGAGTAGTTTGATGTAAGTTTCCAGTTTTCAAAACTAAATTATTTTATACAAGTTGTGCCACAAAGAAAATATCAGACCCAGATAGTTTCATAATTCTATAACTTATTGCCAAGTCTACAAAAAGTCTATATATTTATAAAGTATATATATGTATTTATATATAAATATAAAATAATAATATTTAATTCACACAATTAAGAAGACTTCAATAATAAGACCATTTCAACTACTGCCAATATTCTTTATAAACATATGGCATTATGTAATGTATAATTTAAACAAAATTAATTCAGCAACACAGCTAATGGACACAATATGAAAAAGTGGGGAATTTATGCTAGTAAATAAAATATTGTTTGATATTATAGTTCAAATAATTAACAATGTTCACAAACTTAAAATCTTTTTGGGGGGTGGAGGTGGCTATGGAAGTGCAGTAAATATCAAAGCCATAAATGTTAACACAATCATAACCATATTAAGCTACAACGGAAATTTACATTCATTATTATGATTATTAGTATTGTTTATTGAGGCAATATTGAGGCAATATCCACCTGTGCTTATTATGGTTTAGTCCTGACTGTACTCCAATGTCGTACCTGGTGGTATGTGGGGACAACACTCAGTGCTAGAGACTGAACTCAGGTCAGTCACACAAAAAGCAAGTGTGCTTTATACTCTCAGTACCTAGTATTCTCTCCAACCCTGAATACTTTACATTTGAATTTGAAAACAAAATATTCAGAATATAAAAACAACTACCAGCTACAAATAGAACATTCTGCAGGTCTCTCAATTTAGACACATAAATAAAGGTGTTCACAAACCATCAAAATGTAAATAAATTTGACAACAAACCTTCACTTTAAAACATGGACCAGAGAGATAGTACAGTGAATAGAGTGTCTGTCTTACATACTGCCAACACAGGTTTGATCCCAGCCATCTCATCCCCTGAGTACTGCTAGAAGTAACCCTTGAACATCGCCAAAAAGCCAAATAATAATAAAAGATCTGTTAAAGGGAACGTCTTTTCCACAAAAATTTGAACAAGGAAATAGACCAAAACACTAAAGTAATAATTGCAATAGCAAACTTTTACATACCAACAATCACCCTTAGAGAAAATGAACTTAAGTAATCAAACTGCAGAATTGTTTGAATTGATGCAGTTTGCAAATTTCAGACCATATGCTGCTTTGAAGATACTGGCTTAAACTATAAAGACAGACTTAAAGGGTTGGAAACTGGTGCTTGAAGACAATGGAAAATTTTAAAAAGTAAGAACTAATATCAGATAATATAATAGCCTAGCAAAGTTAGCAAGAGACAAAAATAAAAAGTACATTCTGCTGTCTACAAGAAGCACATCTGAATAATCAGAGCAAACACAGACTCAAAGTCAAAGGTTGGAAAACCATTCTCCATGCAAACAACACCTCCAAAAAGGCCGGTGTGGCCATACTAGTATCAGATAATATAGAATTCAGGTTGAAAAAGATTAGATGGGACAACGAAGGTCATTTCTTATTAACTAAGGGGTATGTATACCAGGAAGAAATTACACTACACTACTAAACATTGATGCACCCAATGAGGGGCCAGAAAAATAATTAAAAGAACTGCTAAGAGACCACAAAGAAGACATAAACAGTAGCACAATAATAGTTGGAGACTTCAACACTGCTCTATCAATTATGGATAGATCAACAACTGAAACTCACCAAGGAAATATTGGCCCTGAAGGTACAAATGGAAGAAAGAGAGCTAGTGGGTATATACAGGGCTTTCCATGCGAAAAAAGCTGAATACACATTTTTCTCCAGTGCACATGAACCATTCTCCAAGATAGATCACATGCTGAGACACAAAACATACCTCAGTAAAATAAAAAGATAGAAATTGTGTCAGCTATCTTATCAGACCACGATGCACTGAAAATGGAAGTTAACCATGCAAACAAACAGGGAGTCAAACCAAACACCTGGAAACTGAACAGCTCACTGCTGAACAACCAATGGGTCATAGAAGAAATCAAACAGGAAATCCAATGATCCCTGGACAAATGAAAATGAAGACACCAATTATAAGAACTTGTGGGACATAGCAAAAGAAATGTTAAGAGGAAAGTTTATAGCTCTGCAAGCATTCATCAGGAAATAAGAAAGGGCCCACATACATAACCTGACTACACAACTGAAGACATAGAAAAAGACCAACAAAAGGAGCCCAACCCAGGCAAAAGAAAAAGTAAATAAAACGTAGAGAAGAAATAAATGAGTTGGAAACACCAAAAAAAAAAAAAATCAAAAAGATTAATGAAATCAAGAGACGGTTCTTTGAAAAAATAAACAAGATTGACAAACCATTGGCAAAACTTGTAGGACAGGGAAAGAGAGAACCCAAATAAACAGAATCAGAAATAAAAATGGTGGGGCCGGAGTGATAGCCCAGCGAGTAGGGCCTTTGCCTTACACGCAGCCAGCCTATGCTGGCCCGGGTTAGATCCCGGCATCCCATATGTTCCCCTGAGCATCGCCAGGAGGAATTCCTGAGGGCAGAGCCAGGAGTAACCCCCAAGCGTCACTGGGTGTGACCCAAAGAGCAAAATAAATGAATAAATAAATAAACAAATAAATTAATAAAATAAAAATAAATAAAAAATAACAATGGTGACATAACAACAGAAAACCACAGAAATCCAAAAGATCATCAGAGATTACTTTGAGAGTCTGTATGCCATAAAACATGAGAATCTAGAAGAAATGGATAAATTCCTGAAGTCCTATAACCACCCATGGTGAAACAAGAAGAACTGCAGTACGTGAATAAGCCTATCACTTGATCACTTCACTTGATGACTTGAAACCCGTTATTCATCAATTTGCTCGAGCAGGCACCAGTAACATTTCCATTGGACCCTATCACGTGCCAAAGTAGCCCAATGGCATCTGGTTGATACAGAAATATGAAGAGCCTCAAACTGTTCCTTCAGGGTTTTGACAAGGAAGTCTGACCATCTTGTAAGTGGGCGGCCACGTGATCTTTTGACATCCCGTGGGATCCAGTTGGTAACAGCTCTAGTCTAGCGGTTGCCTCCAAATTGCATTACATGTCCAGCCCATCTGATTTTCAATGCCTTGGCAAATGAGACAGCATCCCTGATTTCTGGAATACCAACAGAGGTCAGAACTTGGGACTCCTTCTCTCACTTGAGTGAGGCGTGATATTCCTACCATAGCTCTTCCGATTCTTCTCTGGGAGACCCAAATAATATTCTCATCCTGCTTTCAGTAGGGCCCAGGTCTCTGAGGGGTATGTTAATGCAGGGAGAATGGTGGAGTCAAAGAGATGTGCCCGGCGCCTGGGGCTGTGGTAGAGCCCCAGGTCTCAGCGAAGGTGGAACTACAACCCCCAGAAGTCGCGGAACCGAAGTAAACCGTCATTTTGAACTCTCACCTGGCCTGTGCTCTCGGTGAGGTCCTGGGGTGGCTGGCGGGGCCTGGGGCTGTGGTGAGCCCCAGGTCTCAGCAGAAGGTGGAACTACAACCCCCAGAAGTCCGAGCGGAACCGGAAGTAAACCATCATTTTGAACTCTCACCCCGGCCTGTCTGCATCTCAGGTAGAGTCCCTGGGGTGTGCGGCTGGCCAGGTGGCCGCTTTATAATACTAAAACTAGGAAATTCAACACCAAGGGAAGGTAATACCCTCAAGAAAAAAAGAAACAGTATACTAGAGGAATCTATCCCTGAACACCACAACACCATGGGAAAACAACGCAGATCCCCAGCTCGAAGAACAGATGAAGGAATTGACTGTGAAGAATCAAAAAGAATACAGATGTGCATTATCACTCTGACAATGAAATTAGAGAGGAAATTGGTAGGATGTTTAGGGAGCTCAACGAAAAAAATTGAGCAGATGTCCAATAAAATACAGGAGAACATAAACGAAGCAGTTGAAAGGGCAGTCAATAAACTACGGGAGGAAATGAGAGCAGAAATGAGAATCATGCAAAGAGAAATATTATCGCTTAAAAACTCAGTAGATGAAATGAAAAACACAATCGGGGCTCTCAACAGTAGGATGACAGCAGCGGAAGAGAGAATCAGTGAGACTGAAGATGAGCTGCAGAAAGCACTCAGAGAACTACATAAGATGGAAAAAGATCGGAAAATGGATCAGCAACGGAACAGAGAACAATGGGATGAAGCCAGGCGGAACAACATAAGAATCATCAGAGTCCCATAGGGACAGGAAAGTAACCCCAAGGAAATTAAAACAGTTAAAAACATCCTGGCTGAAAAGTTCCCCAAGTTAAAGGATGAAGGCATCCAGATCCAAGAAGCCCGACGTGTACCAGCAAGAAGAGACCCCAATAGAAAGACCCCAAGACACATCCTAGTCAAAGTAATGGATGCCATAGACAGAGACAGAATTCTTCAGGCAGCAAGATCAAAGAAGGAATTGTATACAAAGGAGCATCCATTCGACTTTCAGCAGACTTCTCAGAAGACACCCTCCAAGCCCGAAGGCAGTGGTGGGAATATAGTAAAAAACTTAATGAATGTGGCATCAGCAAGAAGTCTTTATCCAGCTAAACTCTCACTCAGATTTGAAGGACAGATATACAACTTCTTGGATAAACAACAGCTTAGGAACTTTGTAAAATCAAAACCAACCTTAAAAGAAGGACTGAAAGATCTACTATAAGACGAGACATAACCCAAAAGAACAACCAACCTATACAGAAAGATGGCACAAAATCCCATGACAATAATATCTCTCAATGTCAATGGTCTAAATGCACCAGTTAAGAGACACAGAGTGGCAAAATGGATCACAAAATTGAATCCGACATTCTGCTGCCTGCAAGAAACAGACCTGAACAATCGGAGCAAAGACAGGCTCAAAATCAAAGGCTGGAAAACAATCCTTCACTCAAACAACCCATCCAAAAAGGCTCTGGTAGCCATACTGGTATCTGACAACATAGACTTCAGGCTGAAGAAGGTCAGAAGGGACAGTGAAGGTCACTTCTTAATAGTCAAGGGATGCATATATCAGGAAGAAATCACGCTATTAAACATATATGCACCCAACGAGGGGCCAGCAAAATACCTAAAACAACTACTAATAGACTTCAAAGAAGACATTGACAGCAACACAATTGTAGTTGGAGACTTCAACACTGCTCTATCAACCCTGGATAGATCAACAAGATTGAAACTTACCAAGGAAATACTGGCCCTAAAAAGAAGAGATGGAAGAAAGAGGGCTGGTAGACATATACAGGACATTCCATCCCCAAAAAGCTGAATACACTTTCTTCTCCAGTGCACATGGAACATACTCGAAAATAGATCACATGCTGAGCCATAAATCATACCTCCATAAAATCAAGAAGATAGAAATTGTGACAACTATTTTTTCAGACCATGATGCACTGAAAATAGAAGTTAATTGTACACAAAAAACGGAGACCAATAGCAAGTACCTGGAAACTAAACAGCTCACTGCTGAACAACCAGCAAGTCATAAAAGAAATCAAAGAGGAAATCCAAAGATTCCTTGAAACAAATGAGACTGAAGACACGAATTACCAGAACTTGTGGGATACAGCAAAAGCAGTGTTAAGAGGCAAGTTCATAGCTCTTCAGGCATTCATCAGAATAGAAGAAAAGGCCATCATAAACAGTCTGACTTCACAACTTAAGATCTTAGAGAGTGATCAACAAAAGGAGCCCACCCAAGCAGAAAGAAAGAAATAATAAAACTTAGAGCAGAAATCAATGAGATGGAATGTCAAAAAACAATCCAGAAGATCAACGAAACCAAAAGCTGGTTCTTTGAAAAAATAAACAAGATTGACAAACCACTTGCAAGACTTGTAAGAAAAGGAAAAGAGAGAACCCAAATAAATAGAATCAGAAATGAAAACAGGGACATCACAACTGAAAACATAGAAATTCAAAAGATCATCAGAGATTACTATGTGAGCCTGCACGCCACGAAACAAGAGAACGTAGAAGAAATGGACAAATTCCTGAATTCCTATAGCTTCCCAAGTCTGCAACAAGAAGATTTGGAATACCTCAACAAAACTATCTCCATCGAGGAAATAGAATCGGTAATCAAAAGTCTCCCCAAACACAAAAGCCCAGGTCCAGATGGATTCACCAGTGAATTCTCCAAAACCTTTAAAGAGGGACCTACTCTCAATTCTTTTTAAGCTCTTCCGGCAAATTGAAGAAACAGAAATACTCCCAAATAGCTTTTACGAGGCACATATCACCGTGATACCCAAAGCAGACAAAGATGTCACAAAAAAGGAAAACTACAGACCAATCTCCCTGATGAATACAGATGCTAAGATCTTCAACAAAATACTAGCAAATAGAATCCAAAGAGTCAACAAAAAGATTGTACACCATGACCAAGTGGGATTCATCCCGGGAATGCAAGGATGGTTCAACATCCGCAAGTCAAGCAACATAATACATCATATCAACAAAAAGAAAAATAAAAAACCATATGATCATATCAATAGATGCAGAGAAGGCATTTGACAAGATTCAACACCTGTTCATGATGAAAGCTCTCCGTAAAATGGGGATTGAAGGAACCTTCCTCAAGATAATCCAGGCCATCTACTACAAGCCCACAGCGAGCATCATTCTCAATGGGGAAAAACTGAAAGCCTTCCCCTTAAGATCAGGGACAAGACAAGGCTGCCCACTCTCACCACTTCTATTCAATATAGTACTGGAAGTACTTGCCATAGCAATCAGGGAAGAAAAAGACATTAAGGGCATCCAGATAGGAAGGGAAGAAGCCAAGTTATCACTATTTGCAGATGACATGATATTATACCTGGAAAACCCAAAACTCTCTACCAAGAGGCTCCTAGAAATAATACATTCTTATAGTAGAGTAGAAGGGCACAAAATCAATACCCAAAAGTCAATGGCCTTCCTATATGCAAACAGCGAAAGAGAAGAAAGGGACATTAAAGACACTATCCCATTCACAATTGCACCACAGAAAATCAAATACCTAGGAATCAGTTTGACAAAGAACGTAAAGGATCTCTACAAAGAAAACTACAAAACATTACTTCAGGAAATAAAAGAAGACCCGAGGAAATGGAGACACATTCCCTGCTCATGGATTGGAAGGATTAACATTATCAAAATGGTAATACTCCCTAGAGCTTTATACAGATTCAATGCGGTCCCTATAAAGATACCCATGATGTTCTTCAAAGAAATTGAACAAACACTCCTGAAATTTGTATGGAATAATAAAACCCCACGAATAGCTAAAGCAATCCATGGGAAAAAGAAGATGGGAGGTATCACTTTCCCCAACCTCAAGCTCTACTACAGAGCAGTTGTAATTAAGACAGTGTGGTATTGGTATAGAGACAGACCCGTAGACCTATGGAATAGAACTGAGTATCCTGAAACGCACTCACAAATATACAACCACTTAATCTTCGATAAAGGAGCAAAAAAATATTAAGTGGAGCAAAGAAAGCCTCTTCAACAAATGGTGCTGGGAAAACTGGGCAGCTACGTGTAAAAAAATGAACTTAGACCTCCTTCTAACGCCATGCACAAAA